>JAJOZX010011242.1:75000-112485 GCA_023014485.1 Bathynomus jamesi
TAATAAATTTTTGGACTATTTTGTAATTTTATTATTTTTCCCTATGGGTCCAGACTTACGGGACACCCTGTATATATATGTGGTGCTTCAAAAATGTTATCACTTATATGGCGCTAATGTGTCATTGCTTACCACTTACAAAAAAAATATAAGTATTTACGTGTTTATTTGCTTGTTTTTTGATAATAGTTTCTTTTAGGGATTATGCGAGTGATTAATGAGTGAACACCATTCAATGGAAATGGCTACAAGGTTTACATTACTGTTGAGCAACGCAGATTTCTGCGTTGCTCTAATGTAATGTAATGTTAAGAGCATGGCCATGTAGTCAGAATATTTTTTTGGTTATTGCCTGTTACATATGTACCCCAAGTTTACCCGGGAACGCCGGAACCTGGTTTCCGTACAAACCACCACGATCGCGTTCAATTTGAGGCCAGGCATGATCTTAACTTTTCGAAATCTTAATTTTTGCGTATAAATACAAATGCAATTTTGAAACAATGTATAGTCAATGGAAGACGCTTGTCCAAGATAGCTTTGTCAAATACGACATGATTCCGGTCAGACACTTTACATTATCTAAACCTTAACCCTTTCGCTCCGGGTGTGGCATATAAACTACACGTTCAATTTGCGCTCAGATCTGGGTTTGGCAAATAAACCAACTGCTAATCTTTTTCTGAACTCCTGGTGTAGTTTATAAACGAAGGGTATATACCTCTCTTTCCCCCCTCTGGGGTTGAAAATGGGAGGGATATATGTGTCTGGGCTTGAGCGCTGTGCTAGTGTCTGGTCCTCCTCGCCGACAGTTATTACATACTCGCAAAGTTTAACTGTGAAAGATGATGATGATTTCGAAGTATTGGAATATCTAAACTTTTAATGTATTTTTAATATAAATTTTGCGCCAAAACGGAAGTTACTCGTATGTTCCCGATGTCTTCCTTATTTAGAAGCGGAAATCGTTAAAAACGGCAAAATAAAAGGGAAGCGGAAGTTGAGCTCAGTTTCATTACTTAAGAAACGGGTGTAAAACATTTACCAGTGGTGAGGTCAAAAGGTTCAGACGAAGCGGCTTCGAGGGCGATATATTTGTTGGCAGAACACACACACACACACACACACACACACACACACACACACACTCTATTTGTGGATAGATAGATAGATAGATAGTTTGGTTAATTGGAGTTTAACCTGTGAATCAACCAGGTATAAACTATTTACACCCCAAAGCTCATAACGATGAATTTAATTAAATCACCGGTCGCTAAATCATTCGGACAGTGTATTAAAGAACATGTCGTATATGCAAAGAAGTAAAGTTTAGTGATAGTGTCCTATGTGTAGAATTTCTTCTTGATCATTGGGCTGCCCGTTTTTGTTAGGGTATGTATTAAGCTAGAATCTTGTTAATCTACTCGAGAAAAATAGTGAAGCAAAACTTTATGCAAAATGATTCCCACAGCTTTTCTGCCTGCGGACCATGTGAGCTGCTTTTTAGGCCTCGCAAATCCCTTTTGTATATATAATGGACCACGTTGTTTCCCATATTCAATATCGCATGGTGAGAGCCCATGAGCCCCAAGGGTCCGGGGATCCATGACAGTTTGGAAATCACTGGCCGTATTAGCATACATAACTTTGCAATGTGCGTGGTATCCGAGATGGGTACGAGTATTTTAATTTTCTCTTGACAAGGTCACGTCCTTCACTCGATCCAGGCACGAGTATAATCATTGGTCTCGTATGAAATAGAGGCCTTTAAAAATGTTTCATAAGAGATGAAGTATCTTTAGTTTCAATTTTCACGGTATTAAATATGAAAATAGTTTTTGAACTTTTCGTTCCATATAATCTGAAATTAAGTAGCGTTGGCTAATTTTAAGATTAAAGCCATTTAGAAGCGTATAAACCGATATACATTATTTCAAAGGTCCATTGAGTATTTAAAGCTTTATAATGGAGGCATTTTGTTTGTTTATATAATAATAATTATTCTGTTTATATATTTACGAGGAACAAACAACGGATATAATAAGAAATATGTAAAAATGGATAACTAATTTTTTTTTTTATATATATATATTATACATATATAGCATAAAATAGAACTGCCATTTGCAAGCCAACTTTATGCTTTCTTGGCAGATTTGGCTTATTTGACAGATCGTTTTAGACGATACAGAAATGAGATTATTTACAGCAAGTTAAAAGGGAGGAAAAAAGTAGATATAAAATTAAGTGCAAAATACGATGGTTATTGACATAGATGTCGCATGAGATAGGATTAAATAAAGTTAATCTCCAATTATACGTGCGTGATTTTTATGCTAAGTGAGGCAATACAATAGCAAAAGTTGCGTCAAGTTAAAGGGAGCAACGAAACTAGGGAATTTTGGATATCTTTTGGGTGGATTCTTATCAATCAAGTGCGCGTGCGCAACTTTCCATGCTTGGACGCTTTTTCCATGAAACGCAGATAGGAGAAGGGTTAAGCATATTTAGTAGCGTTACGTCGCGTTTACGTCGTTAAATTGCTTCCCGTAAGTTAAGAGACGTTGGGTCTGGGTAATAGATTAGCGACCGTCCTTTTGCGTCTAGATGATATAGCGACCAGTGGTTCGGATTCCACGTAAATTGTACGTTCCCTCCGTTACATGATCTTTGCCGTTACGAGGGCGATTAAACAACTCTAAAACGTCCGCACCTTAACTACTTAAACTTACACTGGTTCTCAAACTGGAGTACGGCGTACCCCCAGGGGTACGCGAGGGGATCCTGAAAATATAACCCTTTTAACTTTATGTACGATTAACAAACAGCCACAAGTCACACGGTCGTAAAGAAGGTAAAAATTCTCTCTCTCTCTCTCTCTCTCTCTCTCTCTCTCTCTCTCTCTCTCTCTCGAAAATCCAGAAAATCCCGTGAAAGAATTCAAGGGGTACAGAAGAAGAAAAAGTTTGAGAATCGCTGACTTAAAGGATCCGAGCTTATTTAACCACCAAATTCAGTTAAAATAACTGTAATTTTTAGTGTTTACATTAACAAATTAACATTCATGAGGAAGAAGAAAGTCTCACGAGATTTGTAGATAGTAAAAATGGTTCGGTGTTGCAATGGCGTATATACAGGGTGGCCCAAAAGGTATCTAGCAAGTTTGTCTTTATTTCGCCAAAACTGTTGAGAGTACAAAGATAGTTCAAACGCCATTCAAATCAGCATCTCAATCCATTTAATATGACGTTGTTCGACGATTTTTCGCAACCTCATCCCAAAATTCGATACCACGCTGTGGAGAACCTCTGTCGGAATGTCGATGATTTCAGCTCCTCCAAAGTCTTTGGGTTACTCTGGTAAACTCTATCTTTGAGGTATCCCCACAAAAAGAAGTCACACTGGTTGAGATTAGGCGAATAGGCAGGCCAATCAGTGCCGTTTCCATAGTGCTTCCGATAGTCCAAACCAATGACACTCTCTCCCAAATGTTCATTCAACAAATGACACGAGTTGTATAGTCGAATTCTCTTCATTCGTTTCGGAGAAAATGTAAGTTAATGTTGGTAGGTACCTTTTGGGCCACCGTTTATATATATACACATGTATATATCGGGTGGCCCAAAACAAATGTCCCTAGATTTAAAGTGCAATAACTTCCAAAATATACGTACACTGTACAATCAAATTTGAAATCCGTATAAATTCAATCTATTGATAAGCTGCCATAAAATTTTCAGAATTTTACATGCACTACTTTTTGGAAAATGAAAACAATAAGGTACACCCAAACAAATATAATTAAACAAAAAATTTATATAGTAGTAGCTGGCAACTATTTTTATCACGAAAGTTGGGGAGAAGTTAGGCTAAGCTTACTAAGCTAATTTCTTCAGAAATGTCAAATGGTGTGCTTAGGCTACTGTTAATCTTGAATAGTTTTCAACCCCTCTAATTATGGTTTTAAGCAAAGGTGACAAGGCGATAATTGAAAGATCTTTTATAGAGAAAGGATGGACTGGGACGAGAATTGTGAAGGAATTTCTTGGAACAAATTTGAATAGGAGATCGGTGAATAGATTAATAAAGAAACTTAAAGAAACTGGGTCAACTGAAAGGAAATCTGGAAGTGGCCGACCTAAAAGTGTTTCCACACGAAAATATTGACTATGTCCAAACCGTTAGTTTGTCTCAAGAAGATCGACCGGGCTCACACTTGTCCCAGCGAAAAATTGCAAGAAATTTGAAGACTAGTCGCAGTTCTGTTCAAAGAATGCAGAGAGCTCTAGAATTTAAGACATTTAAAAGAATCCGTGTCTCAAGACGTGACAACAATGTTAGACAAAAAAGGAAAACTCGCTGTAGAAAGTTGCTAGACAAATTTTCAGCGCGTGATGTTAAAAAAATTGTTTTCACAGATGAAAAGGATTTTAGTATTGAAATTGAGCGAAACCACCAAAACAATGTTGTTTACGGTGTGCGTAAGAGAGATTCCTCTATCGAGGCTTTACCACCAGACATGTCGGTTTTCAAAAAAAAAATCATGGTTTTAGCTGGTGTATCATGGAACGGAAAGACTAATATTCATTTCATTGATGAAAATAATAAAAAAGTGAACTCAGAAACTTATGTTAATCTTTTGGAACAAAATCTCTTGCCAGATTGTCGGCGTCTGTATCCTGATAATGATTTGATATTCCGGCGAGATGGAGCTATCGCTCATACGAGCAGGTAAACCAGGACTATCTCCAACAGAATGTGGCCAATTTCATTGGGAAAACTGACTGGCCACCCCAGTCACCGGACTATAATCCAATGGACTATTGCATATGGAACTCTCGCAGAAAAGGTTTATGAAGGTCAAATAGAAAAATTTACTGAGTTGCAATTAAAAAAAAAAATGCTTAATTGTTGGAACAAATAACTTTGACTGAAGTCAGAAAATGTATTATGTTCTGGAAGAAAATATTAAGATCTGTTTATGAGCAAGATGGCGGGCATATTGACCCTCTCTCTCTCAATAAATAAGATGCGAATAATAAATTTTTGGTTTTATATTTGTTTATTTGAGTGTACCTTATTGTTTCCTTCATTTTCAAGAAAGTATTGCATGTAGAATTCTAAAAATTTTATGGCAGCTTGTCAATAGGCTGAATTTATACGGATTTCAAATTTGTGATTGTACAGTCTTCAAATCTTGGTGCGTTTTTGTGCGGCCACCCGATATATGCTACGTCGTGATCAATGTTGTAACTCCGCTTCCCGTTTCCTTGCGGCCACCCGATATATGCTACGTCGTGATCAGTGTTGTAACTCCGCTTCCCGTCGATCAGCGAAGTTAAGCTGCATTGGGTCTAGGTAGCACTCGGATGGGAGACCGTGCCCGCGTTCAGATGATGTAACGACCAGTGGTTCAAATTCCACTTAAAGCCGTAGGTCCCCTCGTCATATGACCCGAAATGTTGCGAATAGGGTTAAACAACCCCATCAACTATCCCGGCATCTTCATAACCTTTAAATCCTACTGAAATTATCAAGCGAATGTATTTGCCTTCTTCCATTACCACGCACTAGTTTGAACAAATTAAAGAGTTAATACAAAGAAATAACTGAAATGAGATTAACTATAATTTCTAATTAAGTCGGAGTTGCCTAACTTATTTCGTGTAAATAGAGGGAGGAATATATATATATATATATATATATATATAGGTGTAAAGCAAAGCAATGCAGCGAAAACCTAACATAAATTATTATATATATAATATGGCAAGGTATGTAGGTATAAACATTTGTTTTCTTCAACGTCAAAAATATATTTTATGGGAAACCCAAATAAAATTGAATTTTTTTTTTAGTTGTAAAGAAATTGTCATTTTTCACTGGGACAAATGCTTGTAAAATTTATGGAACCTGTGAAATATTACCATTTGTTTGGACAATATAGAGTTTATGCCATTACTTGTAGGATATATAGGTATGCGCTGTGTCGTTTTCATTTTTAATTATTATTTTAGTTGGTTTGTTCTATTTTATTTATTTTGGTTTCTCCCCTTCATCTGTATTTTTGTTTATATTTTCTTCTTTTTATTACTCTTTCTATAAACCTTTTTGATGATATAAAACTCGTGTTTCTATATTAAGTGATCCAATTCATTAGTGAGACCTTATTTGGAAAAGGCATTCCAATTCCGGACTCGTATTATAACTCCGCGAACGATATAAATAGGTTAGAAACCTCTCAGAATCGAGTAAAAAATTAATAGCGGAATCACGGACACGAACTTTTATAAAGGAAAGACCGCGTACGGCAAAAATGAGGTCGAGAGAGGTCTTAAAATATTAGACGTTTGTAGGATTTGAAACTTGATGAACAGAGCCACATGCGCGTATAGTGTAGAGTCGGATTTTTTTTTCCGAAATGAACACTGCCCGTACAAGTATGCAGTTATAGGAATAATGAGGTATAAGTCAGGGTACGAGAAAACTCCTCCTCAAACCAGTCATGCTGGGCTGTCCCAACCCAGTCTGAGAAATAGGGAGAGGAGTGCAGTGACGAAGCCGTTGCACGTAATGTAATTGGTTCGACTCGGTTCTCTTCTTAAAGGAGACTTATTTTTCCCGGATGGGAGCGTTACCCATCGTCTCAGTACCCTCGGCTACACGAGGGAGGGTACGTTAAAGTGACCAACCAATCAAAGTTTCCTTCTTTGGGTAGAGAATTTTGTTTTAATTTTACGATTCTCCAAATCCCCGAAATACATCATACTCCCTCTTCACACTGTTCTCATAAGCGTGTCTTACTGAGAGCAAACACTCGTTGGCATCATTTGGATCAGCATCCATTATATTTTTGAAGTGTAAAGCTATAATACACACACACACACACACACACACACACACACACACCAATAAGGCTTATTCGGAGCCCAGGTTCATATAAAGCGATGATTTAATAAGCATACGTGAGAGCCAGAAACTGGCTCAGGTCACCTAATGCGGCCCATTGTTCTAATTTCTGTATTATTATTACCAGCACATTCGGGATTCAAACCCCCGAACTCAGTGTCTTCACTTCGCTTATAAGGAAACTGTTACCCATCAAGCTATGGGCACTGGCGATTCGCGGGCAGTAGTATGGGCGAAAAAGGAGAGTGCAATGCAATTGAAAATGTTGATCACTGTTGCATAAGATATGCAACAAAGGGGAGGGGAATGTTGCAAGATGTTATGCAACAAAGGGGGAGGGGGGTGTTGCAAGAGCAACAAGGGGTTATGCAATTTGGAGGCGGAGTTATCCCCCAAGAGAAAGGAGGGGAAGAGAGGTGTTCGCCTGGCAGGAGCCAAGCGCATATTAAGACTTCAGCCGAGCGGCCGTTGTCTTAATATGTTCCTAATCAGCCAGTTGGCTTATCTGGCTGAGCTGCCAGATTGCGCTATTTATTTAATTAAAGCATATATTCTGGCTTAACCAGCTAGTTGACTTAGAAGGCGTAATTGGCTTGTTCAGGTGTACATTATTAGGGTTGCCAGATTGTGCTATCCAGATATTTTTGGCAGTTGGTTTAGAAATCCGTTTTAGAAGGCGGCCATTTGCTGTAATTAAATGTTGTGTACAACCAAAAGAATTAAATAAAACACCATTACATCATTCTGTTTATTTAGACGAATTAATGGATTCAATTTCACAAAATATATAGAAAATAAATATACAATGGAATATATAAGATAAAAAAATAATAGCATAAGAAATACGAACGAGAAATATATAATAAAAAATATGCAAAACTTTGTAGTATAACCATCAATATATAAGGACAGGAAAAAAAATAAATATAGACAGTTATATTAAATAATTAAATATATTGAAAATAATAATATAGGAAACGTAAAATCAGCTGCCTATTAGTACAGGATATATATATATATATATATATATATATATATATATAACAATTAAATAAATAAATATACATCAAAATACTTCATGTTCTACGGCGCAAAACGCTAAACTTACACGCAATCGAGTCTACATTCACATCGTTATTACTTTGCACTACACGGTAAAACCGTCCAAGCAATACTTCACCACTCAAGTTATACGGATACCTATACTCGACATAAATGGCTTTCATATCGTTCAATATTTTTGTGCCCACTTTATATTCGGCTGGCAAGTTATCTCTAAACACGGCTAGAATACAATCAAAAGCACGCACAAAGAGGTCATCGTTAACCACATCATTATTAAATACAAGTTTATAAACACTTTTCCAATTTTCATCATACTCTTGTTCTTCCTTATATAACATACTGCACCCTTGTTTGGGGAAACTCCGCTAACAACGCATTAAATGGTATCTTTGTCATCCAAAAACGAGCAATAAGGTCATTATCTGATGCTGATTTCCTTGATCACTAGTACATTATTTAAAGAGCTAAACCTACTAAAGCTCAACGATATGACCAAACTGGCAAATTTTATTTTTATTTACAAGTGTAAGAACAAAATCATTAATTTGCAATGGGTAAATACATATTTTGTAACTCATCAAGAAATCCACTCGTATCAGACCAGAAATAGATCAAAGCTTGTTATACCTCAATTTAGATTGTCTTCATCTCAGAAACTACCCATTTTCATTGGATTGAAACTATGGAATGACTTGCATGCCGATATAAAAAATATTGTGAATGTAAATTTCTTTAAAACCAAGTTGAAATCCCGATTAATAATGGCATACTAACAAAAATCTAGGATTAATGTCCACTAATATTGTTTAATATTGTCCATTAATATTGTTTAATGTTGTATACATGTTTTAACTAGTAATAATACTTATTTACTTATTTACTTATTTTATTATTATTAATTTATAATAACTAGCTGCTTATTTTAAATAAAATAAATAGTCGAGCTTCACAATTATTCATTTCATTGTAAATTGAAAAAATTTATTTATTTTATTATTAATAAAGGTTATTCTATTCTATTCAATCTAGGGTTTTTTCTGGCCGTCCCGAGCTTTTCAATCGTGAACTCTTCTTCACTCTGCATAGCGGCAATTGAAATAATCTTCCAAGTCGTAACGACAGCTACTCATTATATAGAGATACAGCTCTTCAGGGTGAATAGTGTAGGCAAGCTCTGCCCTGTACCGCTCAAGTGCTTTGTACCAAAGTTCGGGATATTTCGAAGTCTAAACCTTTTAAATATACATCCAGCTCTAGACCATTCTCGCCTTGTTCATTCCTACATTCGATAAATACGTCGAGCAGAGCGGTGTATGGTATTCAAGAACCGTGTCAAAATAAATCATATCCGTAACACGAACGTCTAATATAGGCTTCAGCTTGCGGAATCCGACGATTTCAAACATTATGTCGAGGATGAAACGGTTTCGCGTAGGGACAAGGACGTTATCAGATGCATTCTTCCACATCAGTCGTATATCAATGCATGGCTGATCGTTATTTTTACATAACGTGCAAGCAATGGCATATGAGGGGGCATCACTAATCTGCTCTCCTGTACCTACACCTGTAGTATTTTATAACGGTCCTCTCCCCACTTCTCAACTATCACGAATACTCTATTAATCTCCTCAACACTTAAATAACATTACGTTTACCAGAGTTTGCTTGCCTGCAAATCGTTTCAAGTACATAGTTAATGGTGCCGGTTTCACGCCTGAACACGCGCAATGACTTCGTCACGGAGACATCGTACGAGGCGTTGAGAATGCTTCAAAGGAAGTTCCATCGTATTCGCACGTCTAGTCGGTTCAAGCTCTGAGATGACTATGAGCCACAGGTGGACGGATCGGCTCGACGGGCGGAGTGAGTCACGCTGATGAAACGTGTACGGGTTTGTTCGAACTCGTGTGTTTCAGAGGGGTGAGGTACACGGGTGGGAGGCTCGCTGTGGGGGGAGCGAGTCACACCATAAACTGCTGAAGCGTGTACAGGCTTGTTCGAACACTTGTACCCACTATACTGGACAAACAGAATTTTCCGCTACATGAAGCAATACCGGCTTTAATGTTTTATCACTCATCAGATGTTCATTTCCACAAACTAAACATCTTCACAATCCGGTGCACTATTTGAGAGAAACGTATGCCCATATTTATCCTTTTTGTTTAACAAGCGATACTCGTCTCTAAAATCTGTTAAAAACACACAGCCTATTAGCCACAACCTCTCTACGAACCTCGTCAGTCATGATATATATAATATAGTGGTAAAAATACTTTAAGATTCTCCATGATGACAAGATTTACATTCTCAACCGTAGGGTACGAGTAGTCGGTATGATGTAATATGACATAATATCGCTTGGGTAATTATTCGTTTTTTGACCCAGTCTCTCTATAATGAGAGCAAACTTTTCTGGTCAATTTTGACCTACCGTAATTAACCTAACCTAACAACCTAACCTAACAACCTAACCTAACCAGTCACCTTATTTTGGAGGATATAGTTCTGCAATTGCAGTAAAGAAGTAATGCTGAACTGTAGAATCGTCAGGATGTTCTGTCACGAACAAGTATCGTGCAAAATATTTCCGGTAATGAGGGCGTCTTCCCAGCACGTAAAACCCACGATTTCACATCCTTCCACAAGCGTTCAATGTTTTGCGTGTGGATGGTGTGGTCTTGGGGATCCGCAAAATTTTCACTGTGATTAATTTGCTTATGCGTGTAGCCCAGTTCGCCGATACGATCGTAGGCACGCCAACAATCGCTGATAATGACTGAACCAGGCTTAATAAATTTTTGAATCAATGGCAATAGGGTTTCTGTCTTCAATAGGGATAATAAATTTATCCTTTGATACACGGTCAATGCCACCGAATACCCATATTCCTTTCACTCTTCGTCCACGATCATATTTAGCACGGCCAAAATGCGACTCGTCAATTTCAACAATCGCGCCCTCGCCCCGAATTAGTTTATGATTGTCCATCCATTTTTCGCAAACTTCACCACAAAAAGATTTCCAGTTAACAATGGACTCACTGCCTAGTTTGATAACTTTCTCGGCATAACGTTGTGAAAAATATTTTCGCAAATAAATATTTATGAAGCGGAGGTTTTTATTCACCAAAAAGTTACAATGTTCCAGCCACGTGCCCTTAAAGATAGAAACAATAAATCCACACACGCTTATTTTTGGGATTTTTTTTACAGCACCTAAACATCTTCGAGTCTTGTCTTAAAATACAGGCAGTATTACATTTAGGGCAAATCACGGATGGAATTATGCCGTGATTGGAAAAAACATCTAAACTTATCTTCATCAAGGCCAACAAGGCGGATTAGGTCTTCAAAATCAAGTTCACAAGATTGACACGTCATGGTTCTAGAACGAAAATCACCAAATTAACGAGTAACAGAAAGAAGTAGGCAAAATCAAGAAAAAGTAGCCAAAAATAAACAAAGTAACCTATAGTTGAATGAAAATCTCCAAAAAAGGTAGCCAAAATAAACAAATTAACCGAAATTTATATACATACATAGAAAGTAGAATTTTTTTTTTCAAGTACATTTTATACAAATTTGCACAAGATAATATATATATACATTTTCTTATTCAGTTTTGATTGGTTATTCAATATATATTGCTGTTATAGCTGGGTGTGATGGGTCAAAAAACGAATAATAACCATCGCTTGTCACACCACTCATCAACAAGACACTATCCATAACCGTTGCTTATCTTCTGAACGTGTTGCTTCTACTTCGCGGTAGATGCTAGTCTTTATAAAGGTTAGGTCTACAACATACTTCAATACATCGTTTGTACTGCGAAAACCTACAATGCCCTCGCCAGAATACCCGGAGAGTATTTGAACATCTTGGTCCTTCGCACGGCTCAATGTAGCCTTAAAAGTATCAAAGGAGAGTGAAATAGGGAGTTTTTCAGTATCCACCACATCTTGGCACTTTGCCGAATACCACTTCATAAACGTTGAACACGCAATATTAAAGGTAGCCATTACTATTTTTCGTCTACGCGGGAGAATACACGTCTGAGCTCAAGGGTATGCAGAGGTCAACTGAGCACGCAGGGATAGAGATATGCTCAGGTAGTGGCAGGAGTCACGTGACCGATCTTACAGTGGGCGGAGCTTAGCTTTTTACTGTACACACGCACGCACGCAAAGGAGAAAATGAAACCTTAATTGAAGCAAATATACGTGATAAAAAACATATCGTTAACAATACACATATATATATAAATACAATCAAGGATTAAGGTAACCAAAGGGTACGGTATCATAGGTACCAGGCACCTGGTAACGCTTCCTATAGGTGTTACGGCATACCTTCGTGCCCCTAAGTTCCTTCACACACCCAGTTTCTGCGCCCGAAAATTGTGCGTCCCCACAGTCAGTTGGGGTGGCTGGTCACCCTCATCTTCCAAGCACACTAGATCCTTCAACGAGTCAAAGTTAACGACTCGACGGTTCGCATGGTTAAGCGTGATACCCTTAGCCTTCACGATATACTTTATCATCCCCTACCCTCACCCGTACCCCATAGGTTTTTGGCCCTGTTGACACAAACGAGTCTGCGTATGCACCATCACCATACTCGTCCTTGATCTCATCAGTTAGCTCTCCGAGGAATTCCCAATAGCAGGCATGTATTCACCCTCCCTCGCTGTGAATATCACGCTATCTGTGTCAGCGTACAGCACCCTCCGTCCAAGAGAGTGCAGTAGACCCCAAAGTTTGATGCGGGCGTAGGCCGTTGTGAAGCTGGCTACAGGTATTTTGTAACCCGTGAGGTATCTGTGGCCAGTTCGGTGATGTACTTTATTATGTAAGTATTACCTACATTCACGATCTCCATAACCTCTTTATCGGGAGCGTTGGCATAATCCCAGACTTCACTATAACTTTGTGCCAAATGACGTTCCCTTTGCCGGTATTCTGTGCAAATTTCCCCAAAGACTGTTTAGACACAACTTTGCACTAAAGCGCTTGCCAGGATTCTTAACAATTTGGGATCGGTCAAGCTGTATACCTTCATGGGCACGGTAACGCTGAATATAAGCCGTTTTTTCATCTTCGGTATCAACCCCTCGCGGATATCCTGATGCTTCTACTTTATCCTTCAAAAAAGCGTTTATATATGGTGTGAAAAGGTTGGGTAGCTTCTGAAACCTCCACACCTCATGTATCTTCAATATTCTATACCCATGGCGAACGGCTAGGGCCAGCTCAGGGCTTGTATATACACCTCTGATCTTACGCTGGTTGGTTGTATGGTTACAATCACCGTTGTTCTCCTCTGCACACTTCACGCACAGGGGAAACATGAGCTTGTGATCTATAACGACGGGTAAGATCGGCATCCATAAATCGCGAGGGGGAGCACGTCTACGAAAGAGAGTCCAAAGTAGCGCTCATTCAAGTTAGCTGAAAACTCCTCGATGGTTGGTATGGTGGGACCCACCATTTTTTCAGGCGCACCTACGGGGTACGGATTGTTCTTCATCACGTAGGGGTATAAAGAGCAGAAGTCGTAGTAGTGGAGTTTCACGCCCTCCGTAGGCGGAAAGTATAGCTTGAATGGGTTTGTGCGCCCTCCAAACAAGCTGTCACCGCATTTGAGGGGTCCAACACCATTGAACGTTTGATGGCCCTTATTTCTTCACGGTACTGGGCATCTGTTTCCATCCGTGCATCATACTCATGCTCCCACACGATTTTGTGAGTGAACTGGGAGCCTATAAGTTGATCACGGTTACGGGTCCATGCGAGGCTGTCGGCGGGGGATCTTCCATAAAGGTCCCCTGTGACGGCACATTCAGCGCGCGGGCATCCATGCCACCAGCAGCCGTTAAAGGAATACACAGTCTTCTCACCAGTGGCTGGATCCTCACTTAGGCCGTCAACCCAAAAAACACGACCATTGACCTTAACGGGTACTTCACCCGTGTTGCGGGCATGTTTTATGTATACCCCGGTCTGTTGCTGTAGGTGTATGAGCCAGTAAATAGCCTTGTGCCCATAACTGCGGGGTTGTTTCTGTGAATGATTGCTAAGGTGTCTTTAGGCATGAAGTTATTCTTGAACACTGTAAAACATAATGAGGCGATCGTGGTCGCGACTTGCAGCGGATCGCATTTGAAACGGGTTATGTACATCCTTCTAAAGGCTTGAAAGCATACTCTAAGTACACGTACGTCATTCACGCAATAACGTTCACATTCATCGGCTATATTGTATGGATTAGCTTCATTAAAACTGTTGTAGTAGCGGTCAAAATCTTCACGCTCACTATCACTCATGTTGGTGTAGTTAAAGTAATGTTTGGGTGGAGGTAGTCCTACGTAATTCAAAGTTTCGTTAGTGAGGAATGTGTAAGGGAAATACCCTTTTGAAACTTCAGCGGCTACGCCCATGACCTTGGGCAGCTTTGCTAATTTACAAGGTGTGAACAGCAGGGTGTCTTTAAACTGTACATTACCTCTTATCTGCATCTGTATTAGTTTGTTGCCTCTTTTCAAGGGATCACCTGTAAATATCGCAGACGACTCGTGTTCAAGCACTCCTTATAAAGGAACTGTGTGTCAAATTTCGCCCCGTTATGGGCAAGAATATACACAGTCATTTTTTTAACTTGTCCGCTAATTTGACAATATAGGATACAAAGAGTTTCACAGGGCTGCCGTGTGCATTCGTTTTAAAAACGTTTGTCCGTTTTCCACATTTGTGGCACTCATCACACTCGATCTCCATGCACTCATCACAGATAGTCTGACTTACGAGTAAATGTGGAATGACCTCTTTGGTTTCAGCGTTCGTGTAAGTTTCTATATCGTAGTACACGGTTATACAAGGGCTATTTTTAGGCTTAGCATCTTTCATATAACATACATGCTTCACTCCATCCGCCTTATATTTTTCATGACATGTAGAACAGTGAATTTCATCGCATTTATGTTTGAAATTCCCCCAATTATCCATCATGTGAAACATACCGCACTTACAAATCCTCATTTTCCTGCAAGTGCCATTTGATTTATGGAGTTCAAAGCATTATTATTGAAAAATGTACGTCTACACACATTACATTCCCTCTTCTCGGTTTCAACTACACGACTTTCACATTTGGGGCTTTTACACTGCTCACATACCATGTAGCAATCCTTACAATGTTTCACCATATCATCAGCAAACTCGAGAACCCTTACACAAATCATGATGCCTTCCATATTTTCGACTTTTATCATAACTGGCGTAGAGAGCCCTTATGTTACGGATGGGGAGATACGATGTTCCTGACAATCCTAAAATAAGTAGGTCTTGTACGATCTCTCACGCTGCTTTTAAAAACATACACAGTCCTACGACGATCATCCATTCCAAATACGACTATACGTGCATTCATTTCCTGCTCGGCCCTTCTCAGTTCTTCAGGACCCATATTACACTCAAACTCAAGCTTACAATCTGAAGCCAGTTTACGGGCACGCTGCACAACCGTGGGCAGCCAAATTTTTTGCGTCCAAGTATTTAGCACAGTGAACATATGAGCTAAGATTATTGCTATAAAACCACAACCACGATCGACGTTTAAATGCTTTCTGTAAATAACCGGAGAATTGAAATTAAGAGTATAAGGTGTGGCACTATGACCCGCAACCTGGAATACTCTGTCAATATCTACCATGAAGTTGTCCATATTGAAGGATGTACCACTTTGAGAGGCTTGCATTATACGGCCCAAGATATATTCTAGTTCTACAGCCGCCAAACGTCTGAACGGTATTACACCCAAAAATCGTCCCCCTCATCTGACCCGAACCTAAAGGATAACCTCGTCCGGACTTCACGTTCGTCGCGGTTCTGAAGGGCAAACTCCGCAATACGTTCAACTACGCGCCGCAGTCCGTTGGTATACAGGGATCCAGGGTCAACCCTGACCACTTACCGATTTCTAGTCAGGGCAGGGGTGGGGTTAACGGTGCGCACCAACTCGAATGTTATACCATCCTCCACATTATGAGAAGCTGCTGTGGAAGAAGTACCCGGAACTGAACAATGGGGCATATTTGAGGAAGGTACTATTGTGGGGGTTGTGTCGTAAGACGTAGAGGGTTGCGGGTCTAACAACCGGAGCAATCCTGGCACGCTTTATACCTGACGTGGAGGGCTCTTAATCATGCTTCCGCTTTGAACTGTCGCATGCTGCAGGTGTCGCTGGTGAGGGTTCGTCAGCGGGGAAGGGTTCTGTAGCTGCACGGTCATCGGGTTCGTCTGTGATATCGATGATGGGGGCTGTACATCGTCGTCATTCACGGTTCTGTGGAAGAAGAAAAACAAAATATAAGGAACAGCACTCAAAATTTGTAATATTTTGTAAATGACCCACTTAGGGGTGTGACGTGTTAGAGATGGAATCTGTAGAAAAATTCAGGTTCACAAGCCCCTCCACATGTATTATATCTGGCCCTACAGGATGTGGAAAAACTGTATTTATGCTTAAAATCATTAAAGATAAGGGGGAGATTCTCAAAATTTGTGCATAAAGTAATATGGTGCTATTCGA
Source organism: Bathynomus jamesi (assembly GCA_023014485.1). NCBI lineage: Eukaryota > Metazoa > Arthropoda > Malacostraca > Isopoda > Cirolanidae > Bathynomus > Bathynomus jamesi. The sequence continues at coordinate 91,569 of JAJOZX010011242.1, forward strand.
CGTATCAGTCAGTGTTCAACGAGTACCAAGATGAAATTTTGTCCCACAACGGTCATTGGCGTGGTGGGACTCTCATCGCTGGTAGAGCCAGAGAGCATTTTGGCGCCCTCTCGAAATAATTCGAAATTTTTTATTTTAGCATTTTTTGACCGTTTTGAGACAGATGTATTTGTTTACATTTTTCGTTTTGAACGTTATAAACAGAACCAAACTGTTAGATTTTTTGGTTAATAAATTTATAGAAATATGGGTTGTTTGTACGCAGAAAATATTATTATTACAAACTTCTTACAACAATAGAAAGCACAAAACGTTTAAAAACAATAGAAAGCATAGCACATATGTGTCATGTAAGTGAAAGTAAATAACGTCTCTACTACATAATTAGGGCTTTCGAGTGAAATTTAGATGATTGACCAAATCGAACAATTAGCCGGTCTGTGTCTAGTTTCTTTGCTATATTTCGTTCGACTGACATCAGCATTGTACCCAGCAGCAGCATCTGCGACATGGAATTCTTTATGCGCGTTTTGATTCGCTTCAATGCTGAAAAGGATCTCTCAGCCGTTGCTGATGTAGCGGGAATTGCCACTAATATGCCAAATGCTTTGGAAGAGTTGGATAGGCTTCAGTAAGACCAGTATCATGATTGAGTACAGTGTAGGCGCTGTAAATCGTTTTGGTGTTCGGTAATAAAGGGAATACGGCAATGAAGCTATAGAGCTCCAAGGCACATTCGTGACTATTGATGCTGTAATTACTGCAAAATTCATCGATCTCATTCTCCAATGTAGAAATTTGAGCACCAATATTAGAGAAATTTGTTGGACAAAATTTTTGTGTTGATTTTAGTACACTTCGATTTGCAGAAAGTCGATCGTCATTGCCGAGTTAATTTTGTCTAGAACAGTATAAAATGTTTCACCTGTCCATTTTGCCTGACTATTTTCAGTGATTTCAATATCACTCTCATTGATCTATCTTTTCTTTTTAGTGCACGTATGACTGGCCACTGTGCTTCATCGTCGATTTCTTCGACAATAGCAATAACAGTAGCTGGGTCATTGCGAATCTTCTGTAGCTGCTGCATCGAAGCTGAGACCATATCAAGTGCTCTGACAACATCCACATTGACTGTCTGTAGATGGCGACTGAATGGGCCTGTTATCATGAATATTTTATGAAACAGGCAAGCTGTTGCCAGATATGCTCGACTCTGAACAATGTGAGTAGACCAGCTGCTTCCGAATGCTGTTTCTGACTAAACTCTTCAGATGTGATCTCATTCAAGGTTTCACATATCGATGTGTATCTAGATATGAATACATCTAGAGAAAATTCACGAGCCGTCCAGCGTACTGTGTTCACTCTCTTCAAGGTACTTATCTGGTTGATTAGATCCACAGCTCAGCACGTGTCGTTTTACATCAGCACTATACCTGAGCTTGAGAAAAAAATAAATTGCCCTTATTTATTTTATGGTTAAGATCGTTCATTGAATTTGAAAATAGATTCATCTGTTGTATCAACAGCTTCTTGACTAGAATTGATCGACTCTGGCTAATTAGGTACACAACTCGCTGCATGTACTGCATGTTGTTTTACTTTGTCATCACCATCATCATAAGAGCTGGAATGGTTAATATACATATTTTATAGTTAAGGAAAAAATAACAAGACTGTTATTCATTAGAATTTTATAAATTTATTTTAGGAACTTTTGTGCTTACAATTACCTGCTATTTTCAGTGACAGTGACAGATGTGGCTGACTCAGCAAATTGACCAGACTGAAGTTTTTTGGTAACAGTGATGGGATCTATCTCATCAGAGTCATCACTATGACTAGACTGCAATGTTTCAGCTTCAGTGAAAAATATGCTTGTTTCAACAACTTGACTAGAATTGAGTGTTTCAGCTACAATAACAGCTGACAGTGTTTCAGTAGGATGTCACTTGACTAGGCAGTTATATTTAAAAATGCCTGCATTCCTTGCCTGAGAGAGTCTTCTTTCTGTGTGCGCTGTTTCTTAGCAGCTCTGTTTTGAGCACCAGATTTTTATTTCTCTTTTTATCCATTGCATATGGACTAGATTCTATGTTTCAACCAATTAATTTATTTTGGTTTTTGACAGTTTATAATACCAAAATCAAGAAGAAAAATATTTGATGCTGAAATTTTATCTGTAAAATCGAATGTAATATTTTATAAAATACATTTAATAAAAAAAATATAGGCAATATTTATTTTATTAATTTAAAAATAAATAAATATGGCCAAGGGTTAAAAAGATCAAATTTGTGACTCAAGCAAGACTATAGTATGCATTTTTGACACAGCATGTAAAATCAAATTTAATTCTTGACATTGATATATATATATATATATATATATATATATATATATAAGCAAACAACCACAGGGAAAAGGAAACACAAAGTCCGAGCGCTTTCGTGATATATTCACATTATCTGTTCCTCCTTGATAATGTGAATATATCACGAAAGCGCTCGGACTTTGTGTTTCCTTTTCCCTGTGGTTGTTTGCTTATTACTAAGGTCACGTGTTATTTTGTGATTTTAGTGCATATATATATATATATATATATATATATATATATATATATATATATATATATATAAAATGTATGTTAAACACAGACTGCATGGAACAAGGAACTCTTCTGGGAAGTTACATACACTATAGTTCGAATAAGTAATGATAAATGACAAATACTATAGTTTTTTCTTTCATGATGGAAAGCCTAACGTGGGCACCGGGTTACTCGCAAAGAGGCCCCAAAATATAGCTTCCCTCACCAGCTATCTGCAAAGCAGATAGGATCCAGCTTCGGGACAGGATCTAGGGTTTACAGCTGACACCTAGCCTACTATATCCAGAACCTCAATATACGCAGGAAACTCGTGCATTCACGTCGGATTGAATACATCAAAGAAAAAGGGGTAACTAGGCTCATGGAATCAGGGGTGTAGTAATAAATTGGATAGAAGAGTGGTTGCAAAGTAGGAAACAGAGGGTGGTCATTGATGGAGCGAGTCGTGTTGGGCTAATGTAGCGAGTGGCGTTCCTCAGGGTTCTGTATTGGGCCCCTTGCTTTTCCCTATATATATTAACGATTTAGATGTCGGCCTAGTCAGTACAGTTTCAAAGTTTGCGGATGACACGAAGCTGGGTGGTAGGGGGATTAATGACGAAGATAGAGGTAAAATCTAGGAAGATCTGAATAAAGTCGTTGATTGGTCAGTCACATGGCAAACGAGATTTAACGTCGATAAGTGCAAAATTTTACATATAGGTTCGCGTAAGGGTAATTTTGTGTGTAGTATGTCAGGGAAGGAGTTAACAAGCGTAGAGCAGGAAAAAGATTTAGGAGTTATAGTCACTGATGATTTAAAAGTAGCGAAACAAAGTAGAGCAGCGGTCAAAAAGCGAACAAAGTGTTAGGTTTTATAGCTCGGAATTTTGAGTACAAATCGCGCGATATTATAGTTCCTCTTTATAAGTCATTAGTTAGTCCCCATTTGGAATAGATCCGCATATGCGAAAAGATATAGACAAACTCGAGAGAGTTCAAAGACGAGCAACTAAGATGATTCTGTCGCTTAGGTCGAAGTCGTACGAGGATAGGCTTAAGGAATTAAAATTGACTACACTCGAGACTAGAAGGCTAGTGTGATCTAATCCAGGTTTTCAAAATTATGAATGGGTTCGATAACGTAGATAGAGATAGCTTTTTCGAAATATCTCAATATAATAGGACTAGAAGTAACGGGTGTAAGTTGACAAGTAGAAGGTTTGAGACAGCAGTTGCCAAAAACTTTTTTACGCATAGAATAGGAAATAGCTAGAATAGTTTGCCGGTAGAAGTAATTAGTAGCACGTCTATAAACATGTTTAAAAATCGATTAGACGCATACATTGATAGATTGGGTATAGTTTAAGGTAGTAAAATTAAGGCTTTGTGGTTCGGAACCCACGTAAAATTGTGGGTCCCCTCCGCCACCACGGAGGACATGCACAATACACAATTACGAACACGTCTTTGTTGGTCTGAAACAGTATTTTTTTGCCAAAAAAAACAAAAAAAAACTTAAACCTCAACCGGGACATTGAGCGTCCACTTTTCAAGGCACAAAACACGTCCGTACCCACGTTGGGCTTTCCATCATGAAAGGAACCGTTTCAAATCCAATTTCTAACCATTGTTGCGAGTTGGGTTATTTAAACTAAACATGCTTCTAAAATCGACATCGTTGAACCCGCGTAAGAGCTTGAAAACCTCGATCAGTTGACCGCGCGCAGCCTCCGATTTTCCAGCGAAAACAAGTTCAGGGCGCGTAATCGTCGATTGTAGCCCATATGCCTAACGGAAGGGATTAACTTTGTGGCCCTCGCCTGCACTCGCTCCAGCCTCTCAATATCTTTCCTGAGGATGGGCGACCAGAACTGCACAGCATACTCCAGGTGCGGCCGAACCAGGGAATTGTATAGAAAGAGCACAATCTCCTTGTTCCGAAACTGAAATTGCCTCCTGATATAACCCAACAGCTTCTGGGCTTTCTTTTCCACCTCTACGCACTGTTTCGTAAACTTAAGGTCGCTGCTAATTAGAACACCCAAGTCCTTTCCAAATCAGTGGCCTCGATATTACTCCCCAACATCGAGTAGTCCGACTTGGGATTGGCGTAGCCAATGTGCATCACCTTCCATTTACCCAAGATGGAGTAGGAGTTTGATGGCGAACAGCCCTCTCTTCATCATTGTCCGCACAGGTGATCCACCTACTGCGGAGGTTCACAAGCGAGGTTTAGCGAGGGAGCTAATTTGTTATCTTCGGTCCAGGCAGTTGTAGTTCACAGAAGCTCTTTTCAGTGACCCGCAAATATTCAAATTCGGTTAAGTATAGATATAACACATTCAGAAACCAGCACCAGCACCCGTACCTCAGTGGATAACGGAGTGAATCCCGGAGTTCGAATCCCGATGGTGCTGGCAATAATAATACAGGAGTTAGCGTAGTGGGACCCATTAGCTGACCTGAACGCTGTGCCAGTTTCTGTTCCCCTCAATGATTATATTGTTTAGCATACAATAAAATTTCTTTTAAGATTGCATTTAGATTTCTCACCTTAATGGGGTTCATCCCCGAGTCTATCTTTTGGTATTTACTGTTTATGGTGATACGACGTGTTTTTAAAGTTTTTTAAACCTTTTTTTTTTTTTTTTGTTCAAAAGTAATTTTATCATATATAAACCTAAAAATTATTAAATGTAAAAAATCTCTTCACATTTTAGGATCATATTAACTCTTACTGTTAAATATACAGGGTGTTCAAGAAATAATGGTGCAAATGTAATTGGTTATTTTTTTATTGATCATTATGTATACAATATATATGGTTGTTTACACTTCCAAATTGGCCAAGGTTAAATCAGTCTCACAAGGTGACCGTCATTTGTCGCTACAATGCGTATTCGACACTCAAACTCCATTAGAGCATTAGCAAGATGCTCTTTTTGAATGGATACAGTGACCTCTTTCTTTTGACGGAGTTCTTGTAGACTACTGGGTTTGTCACAGTACACGAGTGTTTTAACATAGCCCCCACAGATAAAAATCCAAAGCGGTTATATCGGGTGATCGGTCCACCACAGCCTATCCAGCGTCAAGAAAGTTGCGAACAGCAATGGTACAGTGGGAAGTCGCTTCATTTTGACTTTTGATGTCAACTCTAATAGCCCTTAGTGTTGGGGAAGAAAAAATGTAAGTAACATGTTTAGTACAATTTGCTCCAGTCACGATACGATCGTCAAAGAAAAAAAATGAACCGATTATGTAGACCCGTGACATAGCACACCAAACGTTAACTTCTGGTGAATCCTGTTCATGTTGATTTGTTTCAGCGCTGGATAGGCCACCTCGACCACTCGACTCAACCTTTTTGGACTTTTATCTATGGAGTTATGTTAAAACAGTTGAGGCATTCCATGTCAAGTGTACACACCTTATGTCAGGTCATCTCACTGATTTTAATGATTTTTGGTGTGATAGTTGTGTATGATGAGTAATGAAGCGTGACCAAATTTTATCCACTTGGGTCAAATAGTTTGGGAGTAATGATCCCCCCCAAATTTTGGGTCAGCAGCGTAATCTCGTGATTTTGAAAGGTCATAACTCAGGATCTAATGAACGCATTTTAATGATTTTGGTGTAAAAATGCTCAGAGAAGACGGCAGAATAACTTTAATTTTATGCACAGAGTGCGTACATTCCGTTAAAAAAGTTGCATTTATATTTCACCTTTGACCTCGACCTCAGGTCAGAGTTCAAAATTCAAGGTCATGAAAATTGGCATAAGTAAAGACCTTTAGATGAAACATATTCAAGCAAAAAAAATTGGAGTGGGATCTCCATGGGTTTGCTTTCCACAAGCATTTGAAATTGTGCATGATGAAAATTTTGAGCATTTTATTTAAGATAACTTCACAAATATCATAGTTCATATATATGTATGTATATATAAATATAGGGTATGTATAAATATAGCTACATTCATGGTTTGATAAATAAACTACAGTATGTATTAAGATTTTTGCAAATATTAAGATATTTGCTGCTCTAAAAGAACAATAATTTTCATCACAGTACTTATATAATTTGTATATTTAATCATGTTAAATTTGTGTGTGTTCAGGTTTTGACTATATGCTGATAAAATATCAAAATATTGTTGTGATCCATTCAATTCCCACAATAAATTAAAATCTTCTGATCTTCGGCCTGCTTCACAATCACTGATAGAAAAATTTCCAAATCATTTGAAGCCAGGCCAAAAGTTATGTTCATCATGCAGAAAAAAATTTTACTTACCTATTTTACAAGTTCAAAATATAGCAGAACCAGAAATATTATCAAGCTCGTCTGATATTACTATGGAAACCGTGTCATCAGATGATGTTTTTGTTGACAAGGAGGCTGAATTGTCAGCAATGAATGAGACAATCGCCATGATTGGGGAAAGTCCGATTGTCAAGCGCAAGATTCAAAGCAATGAAGCATACCTCCTAACAAAAATGGCCAAAATACAAAGTTTAGTAAGAAGACACTTAGATATGGTACGTGAAATTCCTCAAGAGCCAGGTTCATCAAATGTAGACAAACTGTCCGAGCCAGTAGTAGTTGTCCAAACATTGAAAGATAAATATCAAAACTCAGATAAACATGACCAAATTATGATTCTAACTGTTTTTGCACCATCATTGAGTGAAAGAAAACTAATTCAACAATTTAACTGTTCACAAAGAATAGCTGTTGAGGCTCAGCAGCTTGCAAAAGAAAAGGGAGTATTGTCGTCACCGAATCCAGAGATGGGGAAGGAATTGCCACTGGAAGTAACTAACACTGTTAAAGAATTTTTTAGAAATGATGAAATAAGTAGACAAATGGCAGGCAAGAAAGACTGCGTAACAATAAACGAAAATGGTGAACGAAAAAAATATCAAAAGAGGTTAGTTTTATGTAATTAAAAGAAGCATATCAATACTTTAAGTTCGTTTCCAGCTCTATAGGATTTTCGAAATTTGCGATGCTACGCCCCAAAGAATGTTTTGGCGGGAGCAAGTGGGACGGATAGTGTGTGCGTCTGCACAACTCATCAGAATGTAAGTTAATGATGACATGTTCTAGAATGGCAGAAATTACCGGTGAGGAAGAAACTCCGTTGAGTAGTTACCACTGTGCTTTAGGCAAAATTATTTGTGACAAAAGTCAACGTTCTTGCTATTTAGGAGAGTGTGATCAATGCCCTCAACCTGATTCGCTAAAGGAAATTATTCTTACATGTTACGAAGAAAAAGGTATTGATGAAATCCAGTACAAACAGTGGACAACAACAGATCGATCTCAGCTGGACTGTGGTGGTCAAAATTTAGATGATTTCCTAGATACCTTTATTTCCCGACTAACTCGACTAAGGCATCATGATTTCATTGCCAAACAACAAGCCAAGTATTTAGAAAAAAGAAAAAATGAACTGGATGAAGGCGATTTTTTTGGTGATTGGGGACTTTTCCGAAAACTATTCCTTTGTAGTCCAAGATTGTGCTCAAGGATTCCTTCGGAAGTTGGAACGAGGTACACACCTAGGCCTTGGGAGGTAACTAAGGGGTTTAACTACCTACCTTGCTAATTAATTTTTTAATTAGCAACTACAGTAGATGTAATTTCCCAGAAGAGTTCTTTCCCATGCACAGTCTGTGTTTAACACAAGTTTCTCAGGGGACCATTCTGAGTTTGTGTATATTAAACGGACGTGTTATGTGCCTTGAAAAGTGGACGCTCACTGTTCCGTTTGATGTTTAAGTTTTGTTTTTTTTTGGTAAAAAATACAATAGTTACCCCTTTTTCTTTGATGTATTCAATCCGACGTGAATGCACGAGTTTCTTGCGTATATTGAGGGTCTGAATGTAGTAGGCTAGGTGTAAGCTGTAAACCGTAGATCCTGTCCCAAAGCTGGATCCTATCTGCTTTGCAGATAGCTGGTGAGGGAAGCTATATTTTGGGGCCTCTCTGCGAGTAATCCGGTGCCCACGTTGGGCTTTCCATCATGAAAAAAAAAACCTATAGTATTTGTCATTTATCATTACTTATTCGAACTATCGTGGATGTAATTTCCCAGAAGAGTTCCTTGTTCCATGCACAGTCTGTGTTTAAGATATGTTTCTCAAGAGACCATTCTGAGTTTGTATATATATATATATATATATATATATATATATATATATATATATATATATATATAGGGTGAACCAAATGTAGGTGGACAGTAAATGATAACGTTTATTTTGAGAATACATATTTAATTTTTTTTTATACTATAATACAAAATAAAATTTAAATAAATTTAGTTATAATATTTAATATAATATAACACAAACACCATAGTTATAATGAACACCATAGTTATAATATAATATAACACAAACCGTATTCAACCTACTGTCCACCTACTTTTGGTTCACCGTGTATATATATATATATATATTTTAAAATTTGACTTTAAAAATTTCCATACAATTTTGGTATGAATTTGGGCATAACTCTCCCCCCCCCCCTTCAAAAATTTGTAATAATTTGGGGTTTCTATGTTGTAGAGAAAGTCTTCCTTTGTGTTCTGTGCAATTTTGAAGAAATTCAGTCCAGTTTTTTTTATGAATTTTCTAAAATAGAATGTTGCGTTTTTTGAAAAATGGATTTGAAAATTGTTTTACTTTATGAATGGTTATAGGTCTCCCAAATTTTAAATCATAGCCAAAGATTATGATTAAAAATTTGTATTATTAATTTTAGTAATATGTAGCAGTCGTATTACTATTATTGTTGGTTTTATAATTTTAAAAATTCTGAAATCTGGCCCCTGGTGCGGCACCCTCTGAACCTCTGTTATGGCGCCCTTTGGCTAATCGTCGCTGGTGGGGCCAAACCCGTTTGGCCCATATCCCACTGAGTCAAGGGTGTATATGACGTTAATTCGTTAAAAGGTAATGAGTATACAGTTATTGTAATTGACGATCTCATGTTGAAAATGGATAAAACGTTTGCCGAGACATTTACAGCGTTCTCCCACCATCTTAACATAAGCGTATTCTTCATCAATCGGAATCTATTTTTCAAAAATAGATACATGCGCGATGTGTCGCTAAATACACAATATCTAGTCTTATTCGCACAACGTAGAGATGTCACAAATTGGGGTATTAGCCAATCAAATATTCCCGAATCAACGTAAGGAGTTTTTGGAGGTTTATAAAGAAGCCACAAGCCAGCGTTATGGATATTTGCTTTGTGACCTTCACCCGCGAAACACGTTTAGGGTGCTTCTAAGAACGAATATATTCCCAAGCGAACCTGAAACGGTGTATATTCCAGAATGACAAATAGGCTGAAGAAATATCGTGAATTAATAAAAATCTATCAACGATTGCCCCGGGCACTGCAACAGATGTTTGTTAAAAATATCGACTCCGACTTTTTAAAATGCATCTGTGAAATCTGTCTTAATGTTATAAAATGTAATGTGCCAATGAAACCCCCTCAGAAGGCTCGCTTACGTCGTTACAAGAACATAATACGAGCGCTCGCTCATAAAAGTCAAACTGTGGGTAAGAAAAAGCGAATTATTGTACAAAGAGGAGGATCATTCCTACCCATCTTATTTTCAGTTTTGGGTCCTTTACTGACTAGATTAATATAATGAAGGTGGTTGTGATTCTGCACGAGGTGTATGCTTCATTGCAAAGTTCAAAGATTCCAGACACGGCTCTAGAACCCCGTAAAAGTAGTCTTAAAAGAATGGAAAGCGAGTTGCTAGCCCTATTAAACAGTGAAAAGTCACCTGATGAGAAAAGGCTCTTGTGTCAAGAGGCTTTGCAGAAATTTCTTCGAGTACGAAGATTATAAGAATCCGACAGAGCTCCCCGTGGTTATTAGGCACAGCGCGAGTAGTGCTGAGCATGGCGACACAGGACCTGGGCTCGACGTTAGAGATGACCAACCAAAGAACAACGGAACACAACACTTCGAAAATGTGTTAAAAAACAGTCTCCCACATACATTGAGGAATAAAGGCTTTAAGTCTTTATAATCTATTGAGTGAGGACCCCATCATACAGTGGGCCGATACAGGCGAGGTCATTGTTGAAGGAACAAGGGTACAAGGATCCAACATTATTGATATTGTTCATGATCTGGTGAGAAAGTGGGACAGGCCCTCACCAACAGGATGGAAGCATATTAAAGCAAGACAACAAATAAATGTTCCAAAGCATTGATAGGTAATCTGAATAGGTTAAAGGATCTGGATCAAGTCTCGCATGTGTCAACTGAGTACGCCATCGCCCCCAGCAGCAGCGTCTCTGAAGAAGAGAAAGAAGAGAACAAACGACCAACCTTATCCACGTGTCTCTAAAATAAGCAAGTGGCTAACATATTAAGTAAACGCTATTATGACATTTCTAACCCCGCCTCCTATGGTGGCGTTAATAGACTGTACAGAGGTGTTTATGGAGTAGGGGAAAAAGATGTTGAGCGGTTTTTACGGGAACAGGATGCTTATACACTTCATAAACCGGTGAGGAAAAGGTTTAAAACGGCCAAGACAGCGGATTCGATTGACTATTTGGCAAGCGGATTTAACAGACATGCAAATAAATTCAGTGTAAAATGACGGATACCATTACATCCTATTCATAATAGATGTATTCTCTATATAGCTGTGGCTAATTCCACTGAAAAATAAATCGCCTGAAACAGTTGCTAAAGCGACCAAAACGTTGATGTTAAAAGAAGAAAGGGTTCCTGGCTATTTTTGTACGGATATGGGGAGATAATTTATAGGTCGCGCTTTTCAGAACATGCTGACAGAGTTTAATATCAGTTACTACACTACCAGTTCTATATATAAGGCCTCTTTAGCTGAAAGAGTTCAGCGTACCATAAAGGAACGCATGCAGCGCTGTTTTACACATAAAAACACACACAGATATATAAACGTTGTCGGGTCATTGGCATCATCATACAACCGTTCACACCACCGTACGACTGGCACAACACCTAACGAAGTTTTAGAAAGAGGTACGCTGCCAGAAGTGAGAAGAGATGGAGCACCGCCACCGCACTCTACACACTTCAAAATCAATGATTATTTAAGGCTATCACGTTCGGGAAACAAATTCGCGAAGGGATTTGAGCAAGGATGGACACGTGAGATTTTTAAAGTTCGTGCTATGAGACCTAAAGGTGAGATAATGATGTATTACGTTGAAGATTTGAATGGAGAAGAGAGATCGCTGGAGGCTTTTACCGCGAAGAGTTGCAGAAAGTGACATTTAATTTAGGAAAAAGTGTGTTTAAAATTGAAAAAATTTTAGGCAGCAAAGGTTCAGGAAAGAGAAAAATGTACCTGGTGAAATGGCTGGGTTACCCAGAAAGCTTCAACACCTATATAAAAGCTGCTGCAATAATGAAGCTTAAATAGTATGCAACATGGCGCCTAGCCACTTCTATGTCACACTCCCGTCCTCTCTTCTCTGTCTGTACATCCTAACAACACCCTCGCCAACTTTGTGACAGAACTCCACGGACCCATTGAATTGGAGCGTGATTCGTATGAGGTGGGTTTATGTGAACTCCAGTTAGTCTCCAAATTTTTAACTCTTGAAAATGAGCAAATCATATTTCTGATCCTTAGAAGAATCGATGAGTGCGAAAAATTAGACATAACCTTAGACAATACTATGCGATCAGTCCTGTTCGGTGAGGTGCAGTACTATAGCACAAATGTATCGCTAGGAATCGGCATTATGATACAGCCATGGACATTGTGACGGGGTTAAACAAGAGTCTTGAAAAGTCGTACCTGACAAACGATTTACTTTTTGAAGTCGTAAACATAGACACGCCTGCATGCACATTGAAGTTAAAATCAACGCTTAGTAGAAATATTAAAGATAAAGAGCTGTTCACAATTGTGGCTGAGGGCCGATATAGCGCAGCTCTCCAAAGAGATACCTTTCACGAGGCACAGCATGACTTGTCCAGCTTAATGTATCAATTGAAGATGGAGAAATTGGGTGAAAGCTTCCCCCCAGACATGTGCTATATTTACAGCAATATCGTAGAGCACCAATTTGTTGGGGACACCCAGGCGCGCCTGCTGCGCATTGCACACATCCCCAACCATAGAGGGAAAAGTTTGAGCATTACATATGACAAGCCCCATTATGTGAATGTTGCGACTAATCTATTAACCAACATCTCGATATATATAAGAACGATTGAGGGAAAAAATTTCCCATTCGGTGATGGGAGCTTAACAGTGAAACTACACTTTCGTCGTTTATAATGACCCGAAGGCCATTCACAGTCTATCGAGGATGAGATACCAGCGTGGGAGTGGGCTTGGATCCATTTTTTCATCCATACTACGCACCGCTGTCCCACTGTTGAAGAGGGGTGCAGATACCTAGGGAGGAAGGCGTTACAAACAGGTTTTAACGCGGCAGAAGACATAATGGGTGGAACTAAGCCTAAAGAAGCTCTAAAAAACATTTAAAACGTACACGGGACGAAATCATCAAAGATGCAAAGAGAAAAATGCGTGGTGGCGGAAAGAAGAGATCTGCCAGGAAGAAGGGGTTACCATCACGTGGCGCTAAACGTAAAAGGAAATAAAAAAGAAGTGCTCTAAGCGTATGAAACCTATGGCTGATCATTTTTTTAACTGATATAAGCTGAGGACACTACTCTCACGAATCATAGGCTGATTACTAGTTGTCGAGAGGTGGCACTATTTCTGACTCGTCATGGCGCGTTTCATCCATCCGTGTAGTTCACAATGCTGTAAATCGGAACTGTCCCTCTTTGATATGCCCCCACTCAGGTCTCTATTGAGCATAGCGACTTTATTACAATTAACCCATTAAACACAATTAGTTCGCCGAGTGCCCCTATAGAATTCGTGATACCCAGCTCAGGCCCTTACTTTTTTGACCCGAGCTGCATGCACATGTACGCTAAACTGCGTATAGCCCATTCTGATGGAACGGACTGCGATGATAGTTACTCAGCTACCCTGAAACCAACTTTTTACACTCCATATTCAGCCAGTGTGAGGTGTATTTAAATCAGGTTAACATCTCGGCAGGAACGGGGTATTATCACCTACGAGCCTATCTGGAAAATGTCCTCAACTTTTCAAAAGAAGCGAAGGACACCTTTTTAACCGCCGAGGGTTTATCAGACTAAAGATGAAAATGGTATAAAGGATAAATTTAAAAATTCTAAAAAAAGATATACGTGTTTTGGACGTCTTCATACAGATTTCACATTCCAGGAGAAACTGCTTATGAACGGTGGATATGAAGTTGAAGCTACCGCACGAGTCCTGAGATCTGCATAAATCTGGGGTCTGATCAAGAAGAGGGCGCGAAACCCGTTGTGATTCACATCATGGACGCATATTTGCGTATACGCCGTGTGAAATTAAGTTCGCCAAAACAAATAGAAATTGAGAAAAACTTAACACACGCCACAGTTAAATACCCAATTAACAGGGTACAGATCAAACTATACAGTATATACACGGTGCCCGCCGGGTTGGCCTCGAAGCAACTAGAAACGTGGCCCTTGGAGTCCTACCTAAAAGGATATTAATTGGAATGCAGGACCACGCCTCGACGAATGGAAAATATAAAAAGAGTGCCTTTAAATTCGAGAATTTCGGCCTTAAAAATATAACTCTATACGTAAATGGCATCGCGTTGGGAGGGACTATGATTACGGACTACTTATCAGACGCTGTGTTCCCGCTCTGCGCGAGAGCGTATAGTAGTCTGGCTCATAATACAGGTGCCTGTGATGAGCTTGGGTTTGGCGTAACGCAGAAAGAATTTGTCGAAAAATTTAACATTTATTCATTTGATTTTAGGCCTGACTTGTCTGCTTGCGTAAATACGCACTTAAGTCCGCAATAGAGTGGGAATATCTCATTCAGGTTGAAATTTGCCAAGCCTATAGACGTTCCTGTTAGTGTACTCGTGTACCTCGAATCACAAGCACTAATAGAAGTTGATCGTTTCAGGAACGTGGTCACAGACTTTTAAAATGGACGCGAATACACTCCAGAGAGTAATGAAAAGTGACCGAATCACACGCTCCAAATTTATCGGTGTGTTTGCGAAGAATGAAATATTGAATTGCCAGAAACTGGTACGGGATTATCGTTAACACCGACATTGCATTGTGGGGGTGAGGGGATTCATTGGTTTGCAATCTATTTTAAAAATAGGGAAAGAAACTATTTTGACTCACTCGGCACTCAGCCCTGGAATGATTCTGTGGTTGTACAGTTTATCGACAGATACATGTACCTGAGATTGTATGGAACCCGTATCGCTTTCAAGGATATTATAGCAACACGTGCGGCATGTACACCCTCTCATTTCTCATGCACATGTCACGTGGGAAGGGATTTATAAATTTTTTAAAATTATTCGATTTGTGCGACACTGAAATGAATGATGGTATGCAGACATAAAAAAGGTTCCCATATGTTAGCACCCGCTGTATTGTGTAAAGGTGTATATCTATATTGTGTAAAGGCCTATTTGTAGCCATTAAGACTTATTTAATGGACACTGGTTCCGCTTTGTACATGTTTTCTACCATTTAATAAATTAAATGAAAATACAATGTTTTTGTTCTTAACCCCAAAAATACTTACATTAGTTCCTCGATGACCTGGCATTCGTTGGACCGGATGTGAGCCAATACCTCGACCTCTGTGTTCAGTCGCTGGTTTGGTTGTGGGTAAAGCATCCATATCACTTATTCCCCTTTCATCAAAACGAAAAGTAGCTATAACACGATCAAGTTCCGCATCGGTCCTATAAAGTTAAGTAAAAATAGTTTTAAAGAGCTACAATAAGAGAAAATACCACGAATTTTAAAAATTATAATAAAAAAGCAGATATCCTGACAGTTTTCAAAAGTAAGACTGTTAAGACATCGTCAGCCAACACCGGTTCTCGATCCCGGGCCCGCAGGCAATTCTTAAAAGTTTTTAATATTTCTAAAATCCTACTGGGCAGCTGTCTTTAAATTATCGAGAAATGTATTATTAAAGCTCCACCATATATATATATATATATAGGGTGGTTCACAAGCATAGGGAAAATTTAGCATCTGAGATTTCACTTTTGGGTCATTGTTGCTTTTGTTCCTACACTTAGTGTGAATAACTGTGTGAAGTATGGTTGGTCTACGGTGTCGTTAAGAGGTCGCTCAATCATGCATGACGTGTCTCACTAATGACTGATTACTATAGTATGACTAAATTTGGCTTCTTCTTTTGTAGGAATGTGTAGAAATGCCGCCGAAGCAATCAAAAACACGGTCTAGCAGTGAGGTGTGGTTACTAGGGAAGGCGGAGAAGTTAACTAGGGCAGGACTCCCTACCAAGCTTCAAGTCCTCCGGAAATTCATGTTCCACCATCTGGAGGAGAGAAATACAGAATATAACAGTGCGGTGATGACCATTGAGGCTTTGATCCCGTTTTGGACAAAAGCAAACGTTCCAATGACGGATACCAGATACGCTGAGAAGCTCCTGAAACTGTACGAGCAATACAAGGGGCTGAAGAAGAACCGGACAAAGAATTTCCCATTCTACAGAATGAAGGAGGACATATTTCGCGGAGACCTTGACGATGTGTTCGATCTTTCACGTCATGACGCCCTCGAGACCATGATGAATGAGGAGGACAAGAACTTCCTTGTTGCTCAGCTCGATAATCCCACTTCCTCCAGCTATGGCCCGATTGACAAGAAAATGGCTGACCAACAAACAAGGAAGAGGATTCGGTGTGAGGCGGAGATGAACCGAGAGGAGAAGGCCAAGCGCGAGGCGGATGCGAGATGGTCCCAGGGAGAACTGGAGGCTTCTAGTTCAAGCACATCTGAATCATTAGATTCAGATACTATCGTTTTTAAGGAGTCAGCACGAAAACGTTCCACTCCTAAGCGATTGAAGTCTGTGATCACGCCTGACTCTTTCTTAGCCTTGGATCGCCACAACATCAGTGACAGGAAAGGAATGGCAGTGGTCGCAGCAACTATTAAATCGCTGGGGCAGAACTTGAACGAAGTGTCAATCTCACGCAGCACCATTCGTCGCGTGAGACAATGTACATGTGAAGCGGTGTGCCGCTAAGATCAGGCCACTTTCAAGACCCATGAGCCCCTTCTCTTGCACTGGGATAGTAAGCTGCTTACATATATCTCCCATGGGTTAGAGGTGGTGGACCGTGTGGCTGTGCTGGTAACGGGGAAGAGAAACTCCTTGGAGTTCCAATGGTAGCTGCTGCAACTGCAGCATCTCAGGCTCAGGCGTGCCTGAAGCTTGTGGACGACTGGTCTTTGAGGGGCAACGTTCGAGGTCTTGTTTTTGATACAACTGCGTCCAACACGGGACTTCATGCTGGAGCTTGTACTTTCATTGAAAAGGAGTTGGGTATTGATCTGGTGTGGATCGCTTGCCGACACCACGTGGTAGAAGTCGTCCTTGCTGCGGCCTTCGGTGCTTGTTTCGGAACATCCAGTGGACCTGAAATTGGCCTATTCAAGCGCTTCAAGCAGCACTGGATTTTCATTGATCGCAGCGAGTTCGAGAGTGCACCCGACAGCCTGTTCATTGAAACAGCAGAGGAAGGAAATGGTCTCCTACTACAAGGAGGCTGTCAAGAAGAAGAGCCAGCGGGACGACTATGATGAACTGATGCTTCTCTGCCTCCTTTTCTTGGGAGGGAAGCTTGACGGTCCTGTGAGAATTCGAAGCCCTGGAGCCATGCACCATGCGCGATGGATAGCCAAGGCCATTTACACGCTCAAGGTGTTCCTATTCAGAGATCAATTCACCTTGCTTCAGACAGAGAAACGGAACATCGAGGAACTAAGCCTGTTTATCACGCTCCTTTACGGCCGCTACTTGAACGAGGCCAGTGTTGCATACATGGCTCCATTGAATGACCTCACTTTCTTGCGCCACTCAGCATGCGCCAGCTGAAAGCTCACCCAGGAAAGACGAACGACGCGGCATTTGCCGCGATGAAGCGCCATTTGTGGTTCATTTCTGAGCACTTAATCCCCTTGGCACTCTCTGATCCTCGAGTTCACGCGTCCACGAAGGAGAGGATTGCTCACAACATCATAGCTGTTCCCGAAAAAAGAAAAGGACTCAAGCGCGTGGACGGAAAAACGTTCTCCTCGAGCAATCTCTTGGAATTCTATGCCACCAAACGTTCAGCAATCTTCTTCAACCTCGTCATGCAGCACGGAAGTGAACACGCGCAATCATTCATGTCCAAGACACCAAATGATTGGAACACAGATCCAGCTTACCAAGGAATGAAGGAACGTGTAGAGAAGTTGGCAGTGGTTAACGATTGCGCAGAAAGAGGAGTTGCGCTCATTAAGGCTTTCAACCACAATCACGAAGGATGAAGCGCAAAAGCAGTACCTTCTCCGCGCAGTCGCTCAGCACCGCAAGGAATTCAAAGCCGACTAAAACTGGTCTCAAGAAGACCTAAAGACCTTCAAACTGTGTGCATTATTTGTTCCGCTGTTATAATTTCATAATATATTAATATATATATATATATATATATATATATATATATATAAAATGTGTATATATGTGTATGTATATATATGTATAAATTGTATATATGTATGTATATATGTATGTATGTATATATATATATATATATGTATGTATATATATATATATATATGTATGTATATATATATATATATATATGTATGTATATATATATATATATATACGGTATGTATATATATATATATGTATATGTATATATGTGTATGTATATATGTATATGTATATATATGTGTATGTATATATGTATATGTATATATGTATGTATATGTGTATATGTATGTATATGTATGTATGAAAATTATTTCACGAAAGTAACACGAGAAAAATATTTATGATGAATAAAACCACGAAGGAAAGGAAACATATATGTATGTATATGTATATTATGCCAAAATAACCACGAAGGAAACAATGAGACAATTGAAAATATTTTTCAAAACGCATTTATTGTGGCCTTTTATAAGTTAATACTGATTGAAACGTTATATATAGACTGAGAATAAAGCACAAACTAATTTTCAAAATAATTATTGTGGCACTTATAAGTTAATTAACACTGAATGAAACGATAGTAGGATGTATAATGTCCCGGTTAGGTTATATTATTATAAACGAGTAAGAGCCGTGGCCGGTATATATATATATATATATACACTACAGGGTGTCCCAGGAGGAAATGTCAAGAATGCACCATTTGACTCTTTGGGTATTTCTAAGTAGAAAGTATTATATCGACATGTGCCTGATTCCCAACGGTTACCGAGATACAGGCCTCTACATTTGGGTAACTAAAACATAATAAAAAGCCGATCTTAGATAACATTCAATGACATTTAATGATACATTGGCAACTGTGCAGATCCTCACATTATTTATTTACATTATTTTTTTGTCTGGGGGTTCTTGAAGAGTAACGTTTATCAGCGGGGTAAGCCCGAAACTAGGGAGCAGTTGGTTGCACGTATGCAGGATGCGTTCATAAACCTCAGAAATGAACTTCCGCGTTTTCCTTGGCAAGACTCGATGGATCGGAGGCTCGCCGCGTGCATTGAAGAGGAGGGGGTCACTTTGAAACCATTTTGCAATAAGTGCAATAGTGTATTGTATGTTTGTACTTTTTGTAAACCACAAGTGTCATTAAATAGTATCTAAGATCGCCTTTTATTATGTTTTAATTACCCAAATGTAGAGGCCTGTATCTCGGTAACGGTTGGGAATCGGACCCATATCGATATAATACTTTCTACTTAGAAATACCCAAAGAGTGAAATGGTGCATTCTTGACATTTCCTCCTGGACACCCTGTATATATATATATATATATGTTATGCCCCGGTTAGGATATATTATAAACGATAGTAGGATATATGTCCCGGTGAGGTTATATTATAAACGAGAAAGAGTCCTGAGAATGATTTATCGTTGTAGAAAAACTCAGAATAAAGCTAGGTTAGGCTAACAGCAAATTGTAAGCACAAAATAGATATCCTCTCACTTCGCTTTATCACGAATTTTAAAAATTATAATACATGCAATGAATGAACCGGAGTACATAAATCACAAATTAAGTACTTACATCACTGCAAAATCGTTAGCGGGAAAGTCGTGTTGTCTTTGAAATATAAAACTGGAAGGTAATTTCAGATTCAATTATCCAATGAAGGAAAAGCACCCAGCGCACAAAGTATATATACACACACACATATATATTCCATAAATATTTATGATCTATTGTTCAGCTGTCTACTTCGTTTAATTAGGAGATGTTCAGGACGGAATTTGATTATACTGTCCTACCTTCTCTCCATTTCCCTCAAGTTTTACACTCCAACTTAGAGGGAGAGAGGTAGACGAGGATGGTTTGTGAATTTATTTACGGCGCCCTATCTAAAACAGGATCGGGAAAAATTTATTGCATCTGAAATATAATACGTCCAAACTGGAGGTTAATTTCAGATTCAATTGCCCATGAAGAAAAATCACCAGCGTACAAAGTTCGAGACAATTCCTCCCATCTGTAAAAGTTTATTGTATCGTACGATAACAGGGATACAATAAATAAATTTAAAAATAACAGATGCGTGCTGGTTGCGGGTCATTAACTCAAAGTTTATGATCTCAAACAGATCGCTGATCACTTCGTTTAATTAGGAAATGTTCAGGAGGGAATTTGATTATACTATCCTACCTTCTCTCCATTTCCCTCGTTTTACACCAACTTAGCGAGAGATCCCTGCTAGGGAACCCTGGATACCCATTTATCTACCAACCGTGGAAGGACGCGCCGCCACCGGGTCTCGAGCCCTCCGCATATAATCGTGTGTGCACGTGTCAAAACGAGGTATACACTGTGCCAACTGGCTGATAGGGCCTGGAGGCATTGGATAATTAAGCCGACTGGCTGATTAGGGACCTATAAGACAACGGCCGTTCGGCTGAAGTTTTAATATGCGCGTTGCTCCTGTCAAGTGAACACCTCTTTCTCTCCTCTTTCTGTTGGGGGATAACTCCTCCAAATTGCATAACTCGTGTTGCTCTTGCAACAACCCCCCTCCCCTTTGGGGGGTGCCTTGCAACAAGGGGGTTTGCGCTGGTGCCAACATTTCGTTTGCAACATTCATCAACATTTTTAATTGCATTGCACTTTCTCCTTTTGCGC
>JAJOZX010011243.1:0-5000 GCA_023014485.1 Bathynomus jamesi
TGGAAGGTCATGCTTAGCAAAATTGTTTACTACCTATAAGAATGTATTCAATCAAGATCAACATGGCTTCAGGGTTGGAAGGTCATGCTTAGCAAAATTGTTTACTACCTATAAGAATGTATTCAATCAAGATCAACATGGCTTCAGGGTTGGAAGGTCATGCTTAGCACAGTTATTAACCCACCAAAAGGAAATATTGGAAACATGGTCTTGAGGTAAAAATATAGATATAACATTATACTGATTTTGCTAAAGCCTTCGATAAACGTGAGCGTGGAATTATAGCACACAAACTTATTAACCCTTTAAAGCCTACTGGGTCGAATACGTACAGTTTCAAATACATGCATTTAGACTTAACCCTACAAAAAAGTTCGGCGTTGAAGGGTTAAGAATACAGAAATTACTGGAAAGCTGGTATGATGGATATTTTATTTCCTGACCAATAGAAAGCGAAGAGTGATAGTAAGTGGAGTCAAATTTGAAGTTTCAGAAGTCGTCAGCTCTGTCCCAGAATGTACGATATTAGTTCCCTTGCTGTTTATAATAATGATTACAGACATTGATGCAGATGTTAATAACAGTATTGTATAGCGTTTCGCGGCTGACGCAGAGATATGCAAAGAAATATCAAATGGAGGTAACATAAAAATTATAAGAGGACATTGAAACACTGTTCAGGTGGGTGGAAGACGACACTATGAAGTTCAGTGAAGAAAAATTCCAAATTATAAAGGATAGCAACGATAGTGAGATACGGAATAAAGGATACAAAACACTGCAAGATAAACAGATAACACCAAACTCACAAGTCAGTAATAATGTGTAGTATAATTACGTGTTTATCTATTTTACTTTTTCTTTTTTTTTTTTTTTTAATAACCTTTATTAATAATAAAATAAATAAATTCGTTTTACAATTTACAATGACATGAATAATTGTGAAGCTCGACTATTTATTTTATTTAATTTGGCCCTTAAGCTTTACTCTTTAATGGGCGTTACTTTTCTTTTCCCCTCATTTATTACCACTCTTTCTACTGTTTTATACTTATTTCTCTATATTCTATAAACGGGTAGCTTGTAGCGTGACCGCCATTCAAACTTAGAACGAATAAAGTGAAGGAGTAAGGAAAAATGACGACAATTTATCACTATTTTCTGATTTCTATTTACGTTGAAACAATGAACAAGACGGGGGAAACTGAATGCGGATTTATAATTTAGTTTTGATCGTGGAGGGAGTTTTTAGTTAACTTTAAATCACAATTTTAGCTTAATCGGACAAACCACTCTTTCTTATACTCCACTAGGTGTGAGACTAATCGGGGTTATATATGCCTCCAGAATTTCCAACCTCTCTCTAACGTTTGCTAATTCTTAGTGATTTATATTTAAAATAATTACATTTTACACATGTTAATTACGTACAATTTTAATTAGCTTATTACACTATGAAAAACAGTATTAAATTTCTTATTAAATATTATTATATTTCTTATTAAAAAAATAATACACCACAAATGTAATTGGATGCAAAATTCAGAGAACACTAAACCTTCAAATTACAACAGCTAGAAAAATAATGGGAAAACGAGACATTACAAACATAGAAGCCATACAAAGGACTTTTACGCCCCAAGATAGAAGACACAGAAGGTAAAGACTACTACTACTACTACTACTAACTACTACTACTGGTCTCAACTACAATCCTTGAAACTCTACTCTTTGAAAGAAGACGCAAACGATACACAAAGAAAACAAACGAAATAAACAAAAAACCTTTATTCAGAAAAAGAATATAAATGAAACATTTTTGAGATATTTTTCAATATTTTTCCATACAGTTTAGATATCTGATATGGCATTAATATAGTATTCTAATCTGAATATGCCGTTGGAAGCATGGAAGCTTTTTAGGCAAAATTAATAGAATTCTATTTATTACACGAGAGAAGTAAAAATAGTAGCAGTAAAAATAATAAGAATAAGTGATCAATTGTATGCTGTATTTTGTAGAAAAAAAATGATGCTTAATGATTTTTTTATTTGAGTGGAGGGGGGGGGGATGAATTATGAAATTAAAATTAACTTTAGATAGTTAATTGTAAAATGGGAATTTGTGTTCTATGGTACTAATGGCAGTAGTGTGAACTTATACATCAGTAAGAGTTAATGAAGTATTTCTTTAGTGATTTGCGAAATACACAAAATTAATTCTCTCCTCCACCAAATCCCGCAAATAAGGCGGGATGCTGCTGAAGGGCCGACCGCAGATTAATCCTGGAACGTCGTTGGAAGCCATCATAAGTTATTATTATTGGATCACCTGAAGATCAGGACCCCCAGCCTTCTTCAGTTAGCTTTATAAAGATAACTAACGAAAATATCACGACCTAACCTAACCAATCGTCAAGGGCGTACAGTTGACCTAACGATTGGTTAGGTTAAGTCGTGATATTTTCGTCAGTTAGGACTTATAAGGCTAACTAAAAAAGGCTGGGGGCCCTGATCGTCAGGTGATCCTTTAGTTTGATTCTTCGAGGCTGTATTATTATTATTATTAATTTATACAGCAATCCCTTGCCAACCGCGGGTTTTGCAACCGCGGAACCTAACCCCCTATTTCCCATAAGCCTTTAGTTTTACCAACCGCGGTTTTGCCAACCACGGGGGTTTTCAGGAACGTAACCCCCGCGGTTGACGAGGGATTGCTGTATCTAATAATAAAGCGAATGAATACTAAGCATCTATTTTTATTTAAAATCTAATACCTAATCTTTAGTTTTAGTTTAACCTAATGAGCAAAGGTGTCAAGGAGCTTCAATTTGAAAGAAAATCATTTTATAAAACGTGTGTTTCAAACTTTTTTTAAACTAAAGGTCATTAAGTCACTCTGAAGTGGATTTTAATTCTTTTTGAATTAATAGAATATTGTTTAGAATTCTATTAAGCCTTAGGCGTATAATTAGTAAGGTTCCAAGGAGTGTGTGTGTGTGTGTGTGTGTGTGTGTGTGTGTGTGTGTGTGTGGAAAGCAGTGAACCCATATTTGGGAAATATTTACCGACTGAAGATTATTATTACGAAAGTTAATTTTTAAATTTTTTAATTTAAATTTTTATCATATTTAATTTCAAAAATGTTTTTTTTTTGGTCACAAAAAATGTTTTATTTTTATTTAAATTTTGCGTCTAGAAATTTTATATGATAATGGATATTGCGTGTTCAAAGTGCCATCCAGTGCCAATGTTGTTTTTGAAATGCGTATGTATATTCGATGAAAATATTGTACTTCCCACTTAATGTCATTTTTATTCTCTTCCGCGATCCTTAAGTGAGAATGTACAAAGTGAGAATGTACAAAGTGTGAATGTACAAAGTGTGAATTCAAAATATGAAAACGGCAAAAAAAAAATATGGATCAATTTGAAAATTTCCTACGAGATTACCACTCGCGGATTTTTTCACCCTTAGCCGAACAAAGAAATAAGAATCACACTGAGTAAGAAGCGACCGATGAAAGTACTTTCCAAGCAGCGTGACTATACGAACTGCCTGATGATACTTCATAACTCCGTAACCCTATTCAAGCTGTCCCATTATTCATGAGGGTAGAAAACAATTTCATAAGCTTAAAATTGAGTCTTTTCATCAAAATTTCTTTCACCAAAAGTTCTGATTTCCTTTCTGGTGGTGATGGTGTGATGATAGTAATGGTGATGTGCGAAAATATTTTATTATAACAGTTAATGAACCATAATCTTCTTCCGATGATCCAAAGAGCTACATTAATCTATATGAATACTGTATTATTAAAAAAAAAAAAAAATTAATGAAATTTAAATTTTACGATATTATAAAAACTTTCGTGATTTTAGTTAAAGAAAGAATCACGAAACCCAAACAAAAACCCCAAAAAAGACTAGAAAATAAAATTTAGTGAAACTAGTGGTAACTAATGACAATAAAGTAGAAAGTTGAGATACAATTTTTTCCTATGATTTTGACAAAGAAAACTCCTTAGTTGCCATGGTAATATATTAAGGGTAAGTAGGAATTCCTTCATTTTGTCGGTCGTACTGATTCATCTCATTTAAATCTCTCTCTCTCTCTCTCTCTCTCTCTCTCTCTCTCTCTGATGAATAAAACCACGAAGGAAAGGAAACACAGAATGGTGCTCAAGCGCTTTCGTCTAATGACATCCTCAGGAACACTGAAGTACATAAAGAGTTACAGCCTATATATAGGTTACAGAAAATATATATATATATATATATATATATATATATATATTATATATATATATATATATATATATATACAATAAACCGAGAAATTAAAATAAAAATTTAAAAAAATATATAAAAATTAGAGGATTGTGGGAGGGGCATACAAATTTGTAAGGAAAAACTATCGATTTTTAGCACAAGATCAAATGAATTATTTCCAATCAATGGTAAAAAAAAAAAAAAAAAAAAAATTATACTGGAAATCTGCCCGGGTTTTAGCACTCTGCCCGCATACAAGTTTACTAAAGATTTAGCGTTCTACCCTTCTTATCTAAATCTGTTCTAAAGGAATTCAAAACAAGAGGATCGAGTTGAAAAAGACCTTTGCTTATGTTGTTGTTGTTGTTGTTTAGCCGATCAGCCCACCCTGATCGAGCAAGCCGGCGGCACGCAGGTAACCGATCGCCCTCTCCGGAGTGGACCAGAGGTTCAGCGCACCAGTGATGTTGTGTTGTGTTCGTCGTTGTGCTATGTATGGAATTAGAAAAAAATCAACGGTATTGGAAGTGATCTGTGTTATCCATCTGCGTTTATGGAATCTTGTCTCAACAAGGCAAAACGAACTTTCTATCGTGTCAATAATAACACTCGTACTTTGTCAAAAAATATTTTAGTACTTCCATTTTTCCCGGGCTTTTTAGGCATTGCTAATGTACTTAAACTTTTGGATATTAATGTAGTATTTTCATATAACAATATTGTGAAAA
>JAJOZX010011243.1:10000-118888 GCA_023014485.1 Bathynomus jamesi
GTATACCGATTTTCATTAAAATTCGCTGCCAACCCTCAAACGGAAAAGACCCAACCTAACCTAACCTAGCTTGACGTAATCGAACATGACCTAACCTAACCTAGCCTAATCGAACATAACTTTACCTAATCTATCCTAACCTAACTAACTAACTATATATATATATATATATATATATATTGTTGAAGAAGATAAAATTGGAATAAAATCTTTGTCGAGACCATTTCGGAAAAAAAAATTAATCTTATTTGGGGGAGGGGGGGCGTTTAAAGGGTAATATTCTTAGCACACTTTATTCTTAACACACTTTATTCTTTGCACACTATATTTAAGAGTCGTATTAATACGTTTTAACTAAACAAATTTTAACTTCGAAAACTATTTAAAATGTATGTTTACTAATCTCTATCTATCTGTCTATCTATCTATTTATCTATCTGTGGATATCATTAACATGAGGGGGTGAAACATGACACTAAAATTAACTAAATTTTGTATAATGTATTTGTAGATGCTTCAATTTTTCTATTATATAATTTAGAAATAGCAAAAATGGGTATTTTAGGGCAACGCTATTATCATCTATGATCGAAAAATTTCATCAAAGTGCCGTGAACTGAAACGTCACGGGCACAGCATGAATGTAGATCTTCCTCCTTTTGGGTACTGAAGTTAATGTCCTGAAGATGTTGCGAAGCTCGCAAGATTTGACAGTTTCGTGGCCAAATTTCGGGCCTGAAATTTTTGAAACTACCTCCCTTCGCCAAGCATTTGGGTAGTTAAATCCAGTTAATTAAAATTAATCCCAACTATAAGATTAATTCGAAAATTATAGATTGCATAGAAGGTGACTTACGTGTTATTATAAGATTACAACTAGTGATGTAGTCGAGACCACCATGGCCGAGACCGTGACCTAAGCACCCGAGACCGAGCCTGAGACCAGCAAAAAAGGTCTCGAGTATGTGACGTTTTACCTATATATTAATGAACTAAACCATACACAATATACCTTGGTTAACCTTGTTTAACCTTGGTTAACTACAGAATATAGTTGATGGGATTAATTTTTTAGTTTGTCCTTTAGTCCCACTGTAAGGATTATTTCTCGCCAAGACCAAGTCATATTTCCTGAGCTAATAGTACACACCAAACATTGGCACACCATTAACAGAAGACTTTTGTTCTTTGCAAAATAAATATACAGGATGGCCCATAAGCCCCAATCAGTTATACTTAAAGCGAAAATCCATCTAGCGGACCTCACACTGACGTAATCGATTACTAAGAAAAGGATATTTGTCGAGATGGTTAGATTTTGCACTTTAAATCATCAATAAATATTTTTAAACTTATTATATGCTTTTTATTTTGTTTAACTTTTTTTTGTATTTTCGCTTTAATTATAACCGATTGGAACTTATGGGCCACCCTGTACATATATAAGATAAATTTACTTTCATTATCCTCTCTCTCTCTCTCTCTCTCTTGGTATGGGCCGCAAGGCCTTTTGAGGTACTTCTTTTCCTTGTAACTCTCTCTCTCTCTCTCTCTCTCTCTCTCTCTCTCTCTCTCTCTCTCTCTCTCTCTCTCTCTCTCTCTCTCTCTCTCTCTCTCTCTCTCTCTCTCTCTCCCCTCGTCTCATCGCATTAAGTGTAAAATCCACTGCGAACGTGGATATAATCCAATCACCTACTGCAACAATTGATAAATTAAAGGTAATCACGAACCCCTTTTTACGGGGTGGAGGGGGGAGGTTGCTTTATTTATAGTTTTACCTGAGTTTTCCTTTCTTGCATTGCCTGAACGTCACCCATATTTTCCTCTGAAGAGAAAACGCCCACAGATGGAGACGCGGAAGAAACGTGGGTGGAATGACCGGCATTGTTCGAGGACTCCGACTGGAATTCTGTCTCGTTTCCATCATTAGAAGATTTTCCAGAACCTGGAATGGATCGTAGAGTTTTAAAAGCGTTTGGAGAGACCATTGATATCTGAAGAATTTATATTGGATGAAGTAGAACTTGAAAAGGAAAAAATGTCAGTGAGAAACGTCGGTCAAAAAATATATTTATTTCAAAAAGGTTCGTCTTCAAAACTGCGTTTATTTATTTTTAGAAATGAACATTTCCATTATAAAATACAAAACACCACACACACACACACCTACACCTCTCTCTCTCTCTCTCTCTCTCTCTCTCTCTCTATATATATATATATATATGAAAATTATTTCACGAAAGTAACACGTGAAAAATGTTCCTGAGTGTTCCTGAGGATGTCATTAGACGAAAGCGCTTGAGCACCTTTTTGTGTTTCCTTTCCTTCGTGGTTTTATTCATCATATATATATATATATATATAATATATATATATATATATATATATATCGACGGTAATATTATGATATTAATTAAAAATATGATAATTAGCAAAACCCCAATTTTACAGAAGAAAACACGGAGCAGGTGTAGTTTACGTCCCCTTCTGGTACCTAGTGTAGTTTACGTTCCCCTACATTATCCTAGTGTAGCTTGTGTTCCCCAACTTTATCAAATAAAACGTTAAAACTAACGAAAATATTACGACTTAACCTAACCAATCGTCAATATATATATATATATATATATAATTAAATGATAACCAACATGGGTTTCGGTCAGGCAGATCATGCCTATCACAACTAATGAACACTACAACAACATTATTGATGCACTTGACAGTAATGAAAACTATGATGTAATATACACAGACTTTGCTAAAGCGTTCGACAAGTGTGACCATGGAATCATAATACATAAACTGAAATATATGGGAATAACAGGAAAAGTAGGGAAATGGATATATAATTTCCTTAGTGAGGGGCGGCAAGTCGTTACAGTACAAGGAGTATCTTCATCAGAGTCAGAGGTCCTCAGCTCAATACCACAAGGAACAGTATCAGCTCCACTACTCTTCATACTCATGCTAACTGACATAGATGAGGACGTTACCAGAGACAGCACAGTAACATCCTTTGCCGATGACACAAAGATCAGTAGAAAAATAAGGGAAACCCAGAAGATATATGATCTCTACAAACCGACATGAACAGAATCTACACGTGGACGGAAGACAACAATATGAAGTTTAACACTGAGAAATTTCAACTGCTACGGTACGGAAAAAGAGACGACCTAAAATCCATGGAATATTATACCCCAAATGGACAGGAAATTCAGAGAAATTCTAAAGCAAAGATTTAGGGGTTGTAATGACTGAGGATGCGAAATTTGAAACACAAAATAAGATAGCAGTAAACAGAGCAAAGAGAATAACTGGGCAGATACTGAGAACCTTTAAACGAAGGAATAGGAATATAATGATTCCTCTACTAAAAACACTGATCATACCCAAATTGGAATACTGCTCGGTCTTAACATCCCCATATAAAAAAGAAGACATTAGACAGCTAGAAGGGATTCAGAGAAGCTTCACAGCCAACATCAAGGGGTGCAAAGAACTAAATTACTGGGAAAGGTTACGCGAATTAAACCTATATTCACTGGAAAGGAAAAGAGAGAGAAATACACCATTATTTACACTTGGAAAATAATGGAAAAACTAGTCCCTAATCTTACTCTGAACCCCGTAACTCCCCAAACAACAGTGGAAAGTAGAAAAGGAAGACTGTGTCGTGTTCCCAAATTAAAGGCGAGACAGGGAACATCCTTAACCCTGAAAGAAAATAGTTTTGTTGTGAGAGGACCAAAACTGTTTAATCAGCTGCCCAAAGACCTAAGGAACACGAGTGGTGTTGCGGTGAACATCTTCAAAAGAAGATTAAACGTCTGGCTCAGAACAATCCCCGATGAGCCGGGCGTACGTGGCTATATGAGGTGGAGAGTACAAGAAACCAACTCACTATTTCACCAGGCCAACTCGAGAGGAGGGGCGACAAGCTTGACCTTCGTGAAATGAGGAATCATCACACGGAACATTTGAAAGGTTGAAAGGGTGAAAGGTATATATATATATATATATATATATATATATTGACGATTGGTTAGGTTAAGTCGTAATATTTTCATTAGTTTTAACGTTTTATTTGATGGATTCATGCGTCAGGGGGACGTAAACTACACACTTGCTCCCGAAAACACGAACTAATGTTTAACGTAAAAAACTTTTACAAGCATAAAAATAAAAATTAATTTCTACGATGGAATAAGAACGAACGTGAAATTTTATGGTTTTTTTAACGTTTAAACGTTTAAACGTCTTAACGTTTAAATTCAACACAAAAGACTAAATTTAAGGGAAATTGGCGTTCAAAAGAACTCAGAATATCACTTTATATACTATATATATATATATATATATATAATATATATATATATATGCAGTGCTTAATTTGTGACGGAACGCTCCGGAACGCAGTTCCGGTACTTTTATTTTAAAACCTAATTAAAAAAAAAAGCTTTTTATTTTAATAAAAAGGTCAGCAACGTAATTTCGTAATTTAAAATCCAACGAAATACAGACAGTAGAAAGCGAAAACTAGTCGATCAAGCAGAAAGAAGTTTGGAGTGTGTGTGTGTAGAAATTAATGTGATTATTCTATCAACTTCCTATATATAGCAATAGCATGTAAGTAAAGCAATTTTATTTCGTTTCAAATACATATAATATTTTGTTTCACTTAGATGAAATAACATTTCACTTAGATGTTGCAATCACAATCTAACTTTTTCTTTAAATAATACTGTATTCGAAGAACTTTATTTGCATGTTGCGCAGTTTTCGCAGAAAAAGCGCTTAAAATGCGTTGGTTTCCGGGGTGCCGCCGCCGGACCCGACCCGCTGGGGGAGCTTACAGCGCTCCCCCAGACCCCCTAACTGTGAGGACTTCACCTGCGTTCCACTTCTTTTTCATTTACAAATTAAGCACTGTATATATGTATGTGTGTGTGTGTGTGCGTGCGCGCGTGTGTGTATGCGTGAAAAGTAACTATAAACTACAACACTAATTACTTTGCCTCTGAAGTAATCCAGCTACAGGGACTTACCAAATGTAAATAATTTACTCCCCATTACTTAATTAAAAGCTTCACACTAAAAGTGGAATTATTTGTCATGCTAAAAAGCAGTCATTTCTTTGAATAAAGTAACGGGTTTATCATACTCGTACATTACATCCAACGACGCCCACGATAAAAATGAAAGCTACCTACTCACTTCCACTAATTAGATCCTCCCGAATTTACTGTTTACTTTTTAAAATCACGTTTTATAATGAGGAAAAAGTATTCTCACTTTATAATGTAAAATTTATGATGAAGTACTCTACACATATATAGTGATATTATGTAAGAAGGTAATTATAAAGGTATAATTACTGTATTTTCGAAGTAATAAAAATTGGTAATTACAAAAATAGTGTGTGTGTGTGGTGTGTGTGTGTGTGTGTTATATATATATATATATACTAGGGTGGCCCTTAAGTGGTGCTAAAATTTTAGTTACGATTTTTTTTCCTCTTACCCTTCAGTTGGATTCTGTCACTAGAAAATAACACGCACAAAATTTTAGTGAGATATAAGTATATATATTGTACAGGGTGTGCTCAAGGACTTCAAACTTTCTCTCTCGACTCTCTCATATATTATAATCAAATAGGCATGATGGGTTATTGGTAGAATTTGCTTATTATATGACTTGCCATATTATATATGGTTAATTTGAAACAAATAGTAGCAATGATATTATGTTCTTTTATGCTAAATGACATTACGCTTTCTTATCTAGGTATATAGATTTTTTTATGATGGCTCGTGGAACTCAAAAAAAACATACGGTTTATTTGCTTGAACATACTCAAAATTGTTTATCAGGTGCAAAATTGCCAAGTTATGAGGTACTATCTACATTTGCTTCAGTCGATTAAGAATAAGCACAAGGCTGCTCAGTTGACGATAGCGGAAGTGGAGACTTTTTGGAAGGTGGCGAGGATTCCACTGCGACAAGTTCAACATGCAGTGAAACAATTGAAGAGTCTGATGAAGAAGTGGGATCTTTTGAAAAAAATCAGTCCCGGAAGACGGATACACAAAGGAAGAAAGAAGAAGAGCTGAAATCCTGCTTTGATAACCTTTTCGACGTTGCTCACCACAATGCTATGGTGTTGATGACGAATGAGGAGGATAAAGCGTTCCTTTTGGCACAAAGAGAGAAGGGCAGAAGAGGCTCCATTGCTGGAATTGATATAACTTTGGCTAAAAAGGAGGAAGCAGCTACGAAGAAGCGAATTCGGAATGATGAATTTAAGAAGAGACAGGAAATAGAGAATCTCGTACTTAACAGAAAAATCGTCCTGGAATCTTCTTCATCTTCCACAGGTGAGAACACCACGGATTCAGAGAATGAGGGAGCTGTTGGAGGAGTCGTAGTGTCATCACCTCATCCAAAGAGAGGCCGCAAAAATATCCTCCATCCAGAAGTTCTTTCGTCGTTGGATCGCACTAAAACTAGTGACCGTGATGCGGTCTTTACTATCGCGTCAGTGATCAGTGCTTCCGGTCAGAACGTTGGGGAATACAACATCAACAGAGCTTCTTTGCGACACACCTGCGGCAAAAGGAGCTCTCACTAAAATCCTTGCTCACTTATGGTACTTGAGTGAAGATCTGGTGGGCCTTGCCTTCTTTGACAGAGACTTGGATTTGCAAGAAAGAAGAGTTATGGTTAAGAATCTACAACGGGAAGAACAACATGACGCACCAAAACGAATTCATCTGAATAAGAGTGACTTCGTGTCTGCTAGAACGAAGGTTTTGTTCACTCTTCTAGAGCTTGAAGTCGAATTCTTGCGTGATAATCTAGAGATATGGATTGAAACGTGACCGGACAGCTCATACCAGGACAACACATACCCGGAAAACTTATACCGGACAACTGAGACCCGGACAACTCATACCTAGGACAACTCATACCTAGGACAACTCATACTCTCTTCATCAATTACCACCCCAATGTTGATCTTTTCATCTATATCCACTCCGAAAGTTTAAACTCTGCAAATTAACCAAAATAAGATAAGAAAACAATAACAACAAATTTATTATTTATTGCAAACATATAATAAATAGAGAACCATTATTTACATAGAATAAAATTTGAATGCCCGGTTAGGTCAACTGTACGCCCTTGACGATGGTTAGGTTTAGTCGTGATATTTTCGTTAGTTTTAACGAAAATATCACGACTAAACCTAACTAATCGTCAAGGGCGTACAGTTGACCTAACTGGGCATTCAATGAACCCAACCGGGTATTCAGTTGACCTAACCGGGCATTCAATGAACCTAACTGGGCATATATATATATATATATATAACTTGCATGAATTTTAAATGTTTAAATTTAATTTTTAATTTTACAAAATAAATGTTTTCATTAATTTTAAAATTAAATGTTTTCATTTCAAAATGTTTTCATTAATAACTTGCATGATTTCTAAATGTTTAAATTTAATTTTTAATTTTACAAAATAAATGTTTTCATTAATTTTTCATTTTTTTTCTGGTCCTAGGTATAAGTTGTCCTAGGTATGAGTTGTCCTAGGTATGAGTTGTCCGGGTATGAGTTGTCTTGGTATAAGTTGTCCTGGTATGAGCTGTCCTGGTATGAACTGTCCTAGAACCGGATTGAAAACCCTGAGTACCTACTGGCAGAAGCAGTGGTCAAAGATCTTCGAGTAGTGAATGACAATGCTGAAAGGGGAGTTGCATTGATGCAGGAATATAACAGACTCCTCAGCAAGAACGAAGAACAGACCCAGTTTGTTGTTCAAATTGTCAAAGAGCATCGGAAGAAGTATCCCGATTCCAAGAAGGATACCATTCTCAAAAGCATATCAGACTCTTCTTGCAACCTTTAAATAAGGGTTGTGTTGTGCTAACTTTTCAGTTCAATTTCTTATCACCTTTAATTTTAATAAAAGTATTTTTTGTTGTTTAAAAATCTTTTATTAATTGAATGAAATAAAAAAAAAAAAAAAGATGGGGCTTTGCAAATGATATGGGGATCTAATAAGCTACATTTGATTATCCGCAAAGTCGTGCCCAGCTCAAATCACATTATTTTGAGTCCCATCGCCGCGGAACTGCATTGGGATGATGTTCCAGGGTAGCGGTTATACCCACTATATATGTAAAGATTATTAATTTTATACATCTAGTTCACAAAATTAACTAAAATTTTAATAGCAACCAAGCTTGTCGTTAGAAATATATTAATAAATACTAATTGTACAACTTTTTTATATTAAATGAATACTGAATTTGAGTGTGACTGAATCCGTAATGTACAGGGTGTCCGGTAAGTCTGGACCCATAGGGAAAAATAATAAAATTACAAAATAGTCCAAAAATTTATTACATAATCTGTTCAAAGTGTCCGCCGTTGTGTCGCACACATAGTTGAAGACGCAATCTCCACTGCGACAGCACTTTCTGAATCACAGTCGCAGAAATTTCTTGACACGCCTCCACAATGCGTGCTTTAAGGTGGAAAATGTTCTGAAGTTTGACCTCGTACACTTTGGCTTTCAAGTGGCCCCACAAATAAAAATCATAATAAAAAATAATAAAAAAATAATAATAATAAAATAATAATAATAAAATGATAAAAAAATATATTATAAATCCCTATGGGTCCAGACTTACGGGACACCCTGTATTATAAAAGGCAACTACAGAGTTAGGATGCTTAAAATTTCGGACAGCTTGAGCACGCACTAAATATTGTCCAAACGCTATAAAATTTTGCCTGAAAAACTTCCTCAATAGGAAGCATCTAATGAAGGGGTGTGAAAGAAAAAAGTAAAAAAGTGACAAAATAAGGGCCACCCTAATATATACTGTAAAATATTAAACCAAATGTACTTTTCAAATTATCCTTTATAATAATAATAATAATAATAATAATAATAATAATATTAATAATAATAATAGTTAAAAATTATTAAATTAACTTCAATTAATTTAAATTAATTTACATTTTAACTCAGACATTAAAATAAATAATTTAAAAGACTTTGAACATTATAGTTACAATTTGTAATTTTTGGTGCTACGATAGTATGCGGTTTACCTACTATTGGTTAGGTTTAGTCATGATATTTTCAGTGGCGGCTCGTCGGTCGACACTGCGGAACTGCAGCACCCCTAAATTTTTTATTTACAATTGAAATAAGCAAGAACAATATAAGGATGAGCTCACTGAATAACTTTTTCAATAACTTTTGAAACTTTTATTCATTGCTCAATGCTCATCCTTTTATTTCAGTAATTATTTCAACCCATTCTTAGAGACAGCACCCCTAGAATTTTTAGTCACGAGCCGCCACTGGATATTTTGGTTAAAACTAACGAAAATATCATGACTAAACCTAACCAATCGTCAAGGGCGACTGACATTAGGATGTAAACAAGCAATTATAAACAAGATAAGAAGCTATAATTAAAAGGTGGACCGCCGAATCGTAGTAGTATAGTAGCACATAATTTTTTTAATATTTTTTATATAATTTTCTTTAAATTCTTATTTTATTTTTATTTTGTTTTATTATTTTATTTTATTATTTGAGGTTACAAGTACAAAAGTTACGATAGATGAAAGTTACTGTAAAAAAATTACGATAATGTTACAGGGAAAAGTTACGGTAATTAAAGTCACTAAAAAAATTACGGTAATGTTACAGGGAAAAGTTACAGTAATTAAAATTACTAAAAAAATTACGGTAATGTTACAGGGAAAAGTTACAGTAATTAAAATTACTAAAAAAATTACGGTAATGTTACAGGGAAAAGTTACAGTAATTAAAATTACTAAAAAAATTACGGTAATGTTACAGGGAAAAGTTACGGTAATTAAAATTACTAAAAAAATTACGGTAATGTTACAGGGAAAAGTTACAGTAATTAAAATTACTAAAAAAATTACGGTAATGTTACAGGGAAAAGTTACAGTAATTAAAATTGCTAAAAAAATTACGGTAATGTTACAGGGAAAAGTTACAGTAATTAAAATTACTAAAAAAATTACGGTAATGTTACAGGGAAAAGTTACAGTAATTAAAATTACTAAAAACATTACGGTAATGTTACAGAGAAAAGTTACAGTAATTAAAATTACTAAAAAAATTACGATAATGTTACAGGGAAAAGTTACGGTAATTAAAGTCACTAAAAAAATTACGGTAATGTTACAGGGAAAAGTTACGGTAATTAAAATTACTAAAAAAATTACGGTAATGTTACTGGGGAAAAGTTACAGTAATTAAAGTTACAAGTAAGTTACGTCAAAGTTAATGACATAAAAAGAATTATGAATGTGCCATACGGAAGTTACGTGTAACAGTAATTAGAGTGTACCATACTACATTTTATCTTATTCTTTCTCTCTTTTACAGTATAATATCGTTTTTCTTGGACTAGCCTAGAGTGGATCTTAGGGTCTTTCTTAGTCTGTATATGTTCTGTAACATCAGCAACTTCCGTAACTTCTGTCACTTCTGTAATTTCTTCTTCTTCTTCTTCTTCTTCTTCTTTCGTTCCCTTCTATATCTTCATCCTTAGTTTCCGTTTTCTTCTTTATCCCAGTTTGTGTATTTCTCCTCTCTCTCTCTCTCTCTCTCTCTCTCTCTCTCTCTCTCCTAAAGATTAAAGATTATCATCGTTTCGTAAGGTAATCATGAACACACACACACACACACACACACACCACACACACACACACTCTTATTTCTAAGATTATCTCAATTTTAATTTGAAATAAGATAAATTAATTAAATGTAATATTATTTTATTTTCCATTATTTTTATTAATTATTTTTTATTTTATTTTATAAATATTGAAATGAATCTCTAAGATTTTTGCCTGAAAAACTCATATTTTCCAACGTCATATTCAGATAAGAATGATCCGCTTAGACTGACTTTTTTCACTAAAATACAACATTAAGCATTAATGCCATCATTGTTGTAAGCTTATTTGGATGTGATGTTTACCTTAGTAATGTATTCTTTGTGAATAAAGAATTCTTTACCTACGTTAATTGTTAAGAATTAATTAGAATGTTTATTATATGTATACGTTTTCATGTAATTCTGTAAATTATTTAACATCAGAATTCTGTAAAGAATAATTGAATGACTCCATCCCCCCCTTCCCCCCACAAGAAGTTTCATTTTATTTTGAATTCATAACGTTTCAGCAATAACCTGACTGACCTCATCATATAAGTTATACAGGGTGGCCTCATAAGTCCTTTCACCCCAACTCCACCCCTTTACCTCTAACCCTATTCTAGTAGGAAAAGGTTCAGGGGTAAAGCGACTTATGGAACACACTGTATAATGTATATATATATATATATATATATCAGTAGAATATTGATTTTAGTACTATGCACAGGTATTGTACATATGTATATAGTACCTGGTGAGCGAAAAGTCCCTGTGCACCTTCCACTTCCAACACAGTGCAGGTGCAGGTTCACTACACGTCTTGCAAGTGCACAAGGACTTTTCACTCACCCTGTATAATAAAATCTGCATTAATTACAAGATTACATGATTTATGTAAACACTGTATCTTTGTATACTTACACGAAAAAAAATTATGTTTCAAATGTTTGAAAAAATAAGATTTTTTTGGTTTATGTTTAATGTTTTGTTGACACCATTTCAATCATACAGTCACTCTGCGGACTCGGTCATAGACATATAGACATATTCGTTTTTGGTTTATTTTTCATAGTATTTGATTTGATAATGAAAGTCGGATCACCTGAAGATCAGGGGCCCCCCATGTATTCTTGTTTTATACTTTACAGTACCAAATATAATAATAAATTAAATTGAATGCCCCAGTTAGGTCAACTGTATACCCTTGACGATTGGTTAGGTTAAGTGGCGATATTTTCGTTAGTTTTAACGAAGATATCATTTGGTAATTGAGGCTGGGGGGCCCTGATGTTCGGGTGATCTTAAAAGTCAATAAATAATAAGAGATTTATTGAATCAATATATTTAAAATTGCGTTGCTTTCTCCTTTGCTTTATGGAAAGATGATACACGTTCTGGCATTCCACATTTCTTCTTGACGACAATCATCGTGGTGTCTATTTATTTTTGGCAACCCTCTGTAAATACTAGTAGATAACTCGAGCCATTTGAACATATTTTTTCAAAAAAGGCAAGCACCTCTCAGGGACTGTAGATAAACTTAGTAAACAGCTGCGTGTGTGTGTGTGTGTGTGTGTGTGTGTGTGTGTGTGTCAAATATTATATAGTATTATACAAAGTCCTAGGGGTAAGTTTTTCCAATCACAAAATATTTTCAGTCTTGTACTACCGGTTTGGGGGACACGTTTTGTAATTTGTTTTTTCTCTCTTTAAGACGAATACTTGAAATTTTTTAAATAAAATTTCTTAAATTAACAATAGCATATATATATATATATATATATATATATATATATATATATATATACATTTAACTGCAATGACCACACAGTATATTAATGTATAGAAACGACGTAAGTATAGAGGAGCGTTCTGCACACGAGGAAGAGAAATAACGAACAAATGAAAAATGAGGTAACCGCCCGGGAATCGAACCCAGGATCTTCCGATTGCCGGTCAGATATGCTATCCACTACACCACGGGCCTCGATCAGTCAGAAGTCGTAATTCTCCTACAATTCTCCTATATATTCCTCGTGTTAATTTAATCAACAGCTTTTACATAAACATCAGTTCATGAATGAGAGAGTACGTAATACAACCCACTTACTTTGACATACAAAACAACAAAACCACCCTACAGTTATACTCGTATATCAGTCTTTTATTCTCTCTCTCTCTCTCTCTCTTCACAAAAGGAAACAGCCTTCGTCAGCGTTATCCCGTCATCCGTGAAGGAACTGTAATTGCAAAAGTCTCACGAATAAAAATATACATCCTCTTTAGGACATTATATATTATATATATATCTATATATATATATATATAGATTATATATATATATATATATATATATATATATATATAAACTTCATTTGAAATCTCCTTTCAGGACCAAAAGCCGAATTTGGTACTTGACGTCTTTATATGAAGGATTCCTGATGACGTAAAGGAATGTGGAGGATATGTTAAATTAAATCCTTCCTCGTGACTTTACAAGTGTTCAAAAACCTTTCATTTTGTTTTATTTTGTATAATATTTGTTTATAATTTGAATGAATTCATTGTTTGAAAAGTTATTTTGGGGAAGATGAAAACAAGGTTGTTTAAAGAAAAAGCATTTTATTGAAGTCAAGTAAAAAAAAAAATATATATATATATAATAGGGTGTTCAAAAAGAAACGCAACCCGAAACAGAGAGAAAATGGTTAGGTTACAATGATATGTGCATTCTCCAATGGGTTGCGTTTATTTTTTAACACCCTGTATTTAGATTCAGAGTGGATGACATCCGTGTATGATATCTTGTTGATGACTATTTAACACTAATGTTTAGGGTTGTTTTAACCTCCTTCGTAACGCAAAAGTCACCTGACGAAGGGGACTTACTATACCTTTACGCGAGACCCGAATCAGCTAAATGTCGCTACATCATCTCAGCGCAGAGGGTGGTCACCCATATAACTATCAAACGGACCTAACGTCGCTTAACTTTACTGTTCTAACGGGAAACAGTGTTGTTGTAGTCCTAGTTGGGCCTAGTTGATAAATAATATAGCCAATATACAAACTTATTTACATACAACACAATTGTATACTGTATGACACTATAAAATACATATTTCAGACAAAAGCGTACGTAATTCTACATATAATTATAAAAAAAAAAAAAATTATACATAATTCCACAAAAATTATATGGAAAAATTATATGTAAATCCACAAAAAATTATATAAAAAAAAATTATACAGAAATTTTAAGATAAATCTTTCTTTCTACAAAACCCAAAACAATGTTTCGACGGACAACATATTTCCATAACGAAATTTTAAAACCCATTAACAAGGAATAACTTATACAGTCCCCCCCCCCCCCCCCGGAAAAAGAAACTTTCTTTGATTTACTGACTAAGTTTTTTACTTTAAAAAACAAAAGCCACAAAAAGGCAGACACTCATCTCGACTTCTTTTGATGGAGACTATAAATGAATGTAATATATATAAGCACACCGGACAAAAAATTAGTCACCCCTCTCAGAATGTACCTAATAACGTGTGACGGCGCCTCTGGCCTTGATAACCGCACGAATCCGGCGAGGCAGAGACTCTACGAGGTTGTGCATGTACTGAACATCGATTTGCTGCCACTCGTTCATCAGCCGGTCCCGAAGTTCCGCCAGAGTCCGTGGGTGTCTATTCCTGCGCTTCACTTTCTGTTTTCAGCCTGAACAACACCTTCGACGCATTCAGGATTAAAGGCTTCATTGGACCTGCGATGTACTCGTCGCCTCCCATCATTGGAGAACAAACAAAAACGGGACTCATCGGACCAAATTACACGTTTCCAATCTGCCGCAGTCCAGTTTTTGTGCCTCTGAGCCCATTTATAACGTGCCAATTTGTGACTTGCTGTTAACAGCGGCCTCTTCCGTGGTACCCTGCTCCAGATGTTCATCGCATGCAGTTCTCGTCGCAATGTCCGTTCGGAAATTGGTCGCTGGAGAACCTCATTGGTTTCTTGGAGCAATTGTTCTCTGGTTTGAAAACGATTTGCAGTTACTAGACGAGAAACATGGCGGCGGCCCCTATTGTCGAGAATTGTCTTCCGGCCACAGTTACGCCGTCGATTGTCAGTTGATTGCGAACTACACCACTCTTTGTAAACTCGCTGGACAGTACGCGTGACACACCAACAAATTGGGCTACTTCAGACATTTGTGTCCGTGGGCTCTGCCAAACACGATGGCTCCTTTTTGCCACTGAGTAACGTCTGCCTCACGACCCATTTTGCAGACTGTATCCAACACACACTTTGTTCTTCACCACCTCACGAAACAGATCTGATCCTGTGTGCTACGTCACCGCTACTTGTCACTTACCAATGCTACATCAGCGCCCTCTGTGTGACCTTGAACTTCCTACTATCGGTGCTATTAGGGGTGACTAATTTTTTGTCCGGTGTGCTTATATATATATATATATATATATATATATATATATATATATATATATATACGAACGTTATTATGAAAGATGCAAGCGAAGTATCTAAAGTTACTGTGTCAGACTTCGATGCAATTTTGTCTCCTCTGGAAACCAAAATGGAGGCCAAAGAAGATAAGTCACTTAAAAAACACCCGCAAGAGTTTGTATTTTATTTACTGTTTTATTATTAATTTTATGGCGCAAGTCGAGCCTTTATTTATGTCTTTATTCCTTTATGCGTCCTGTCAGCAACAGAGACTAAACTTTTCTGCGAGATGAAAAGCTTTTCCAGACAGGACAAAAACATTTTTACTCAGAGAATTTTTATACCCCCAAGCGACGCTGGAAAACAGTCCTGCATTTTGATCATTTACTCAAATATTTTATTCATATACGTGCATATTTATTTTATGCGGGGAGGAGGGGCCAGGGGCGAACGTCAGCAAAAATTCAACATCGCGGAAAGAGAAGAAGAGAGTAAAAATATCATATAAATATTATTTTTAATAAGTTTATTTTATTTCGAAAAGAGTGTGTAGTGTGTAAGATGCGTGCGTGTGTAGTGGGGAATAGCGGGAGAAGTGTGTGTGTGTGTGTGTGTTTGAGAGCATGCTGGACTGCTCACAAAGTAAATCAAACACGGAAAAAGATCAGCTAAGGAGGACAGTGACAGGAGAAGCAGTAATTCCGTCATTTCCTGTCTCCTGCATAATGCTTCCTCCAGGAGTACTTCCCTGGTCGATTGGTGTCTACAATCTCATGTGTATGTGTGTATATTATATATATAT
This sequence comes from Bathynomus jamesi, assembly GCA_023014485.1. Lineage (NCBI taxonomy): Eukaryota > Metazoa > Arthropoda > Malacostraca > Isopoda > Cirolanidae > Bathynomus > Bathynomus jamesi. The sequence goes on from JAJOZX010011243.1 coordinate 26,003, forward strand.
ATATATATATACTTTATGAGGGTTTGAACGACGGTTCAGGATCGACTTGCGGGATTTGGTGAAGGAGGGAATTGATTTCCGATGGCTGGTCAGGGACCTTGTACAAGAACCTGTCCAGCTGGTTCTTGGAATTAGTCAGATCGGTGTGCTGGATCTTCTTTTGATAGAACATTACAAAGCTTTGGCCTCGTATTCTGAGGGGATTTTCCATCCTCGTTTTCATGACCCCCGGTCCCACCGCATCTGCCTCTTCTCTTATTCCAGTTTGTTTCTATTTCTAAAGTTAGGGACAAAACCCTCAAGTATTTTCCATATGTATATTATTGTGTACCACTCGGGTCTTCTTTCCAGAAAGTAGAGTTTTAGGGATTATACTCGAGACCAGGAGTCTTCAAGTTTCGTTTCCTCTATCTTAGACGTAAAAGTCCTTTGTATGGCCTCATTGTTCTCAATGTCTCGTTTTCTGTATGGGCTTGTGAGTACTGAGCAATATTCAATTATTGGTAGAAGTAGACTCTTCCATAATTTGAGCATGATGGTTGCTTTTCTGCTGCGAAAGCTCCTCCAGATGATTCCCATTATTTTTCTTTTTCTAGCTGTTGTAATTTTAATGTTATAGTGCTCTCTGAATTCTGTATCCGACGACATTATTACTCCGAGATCCTTGACTTTGGTGTGTTTTCATTTGTGTTCATGGTGTGCAGGGGATATTTCTTCGTCTAAGGCTACTTCTGCACCTCCCTGTAGTGTGTTTCTCTCTGTGTCTTGAATCCCATTTTCGTCGGCGTTTTCTGACGTTTCCTGGTTTCCTGTCAGTGAACCTGTTGCAATTGATTCTTCTATTTCAGTATTCTCCATTCCCGTTTGTATTACTTTCCCGTTGGTTCCCAACCTCGGGTCGCGGAGGTCCTCAAGTAGGGTCGCGAAGGGTCACTATATTCACTATTTCTTAATTCATTTTATACATACATATTTGAATTTTATCATAAGCCTGAGGGTCGGGAGGTCCTGTTGGTGGCCAATTTAGGGTCGCAGCAAAAAAAGGTTGGGAACCACTGAGTCGTACACGAAGCCATAAAAGCCTACGATTTTGTTGTTTATTCTATTCATCATTTTCCCGTCCATTTTATCTAAGTTTGTGCATTCATAATATTTAAATGTATTGCGCAGAATGCATTTTAAGCCAGTGGTCTGATCTACTTCATTTTTTGCAATCGCAGAGTTGGTACAACACAGTCTATTAAACACAATCCAACTCTATAAATTTCTGGATTTACAGCAACTCATATTTTTTCATGTTTTGCCATTTTTTCTTCCCTTTCTTTCGTCTATTTCCTTTCTGCTTCTCGAATTTCGTCTGTGAAACCTCGACATTCTCGTTTATGCTCCTCTTCTTCTTCCTTTATAGTAGGCTGACCATACGTACCGTTTTGAACGGGACAGTACCGTTTGTTTTATATTTCCTGGCCGTCCCGTCGTTTTAATAAAAATGTAAATTTTGTCCCGGTTTATGTACTTACTTTTTCATGAATAAAGAATATTACATAACCCCCGTCCCTTTTTTGCCATCCCAATGTCCCGTTTTTGTCTCAAGGAAATATGGTCAGCCTATTTATAGGCCTCTTGGAAAAATCTTACGAAAGCTGTTATTCCATTCGAATTGTCTTCAATTTATGTTGTTTTACTTTGTGCACGCGATATGCCACCAGCTTTCACTTAATAAATTATTTTCGCGTATTCATTCATACTTAATACACACACACTGGTATAGGATAGAATTTACCGCTGAATTTATTTCATACCGCTAAGTTTCAAACACTACTTATTTTGGTATTAGCACAGAGCGGGAACAAACGTCTCTACACCACGAGATAGAAACACTTGTTTTATATATATGTTAGCGGCAATAAGAGAAATCAGGCATTAAGATAATGCCTAGGTAATAAGCGAAATCAGGCATTAAGATAATGCCTGGGCAATAGCGAAATCAGGCATTAAGATAATGCCTAGGCAATAAGCGAAATCAAGCATTAAGATAATGACTAAACAATACGCGAAATCAGGCATTAAGATAATGCCTAAGCAATAAGCGAAATCAGGTATTAAAATAATGCCTAGGCAATAAGCGAAATCAGGTATTAAGATAATGCCTAGGCAATAAGCTGAAAGCTAAGAATGCATATAACATTAGTTACAATGGTCACTTTCACTGTTTAGGTTATGTTAGGTTATGTTAAGTTAGGTTAGGTTATATTTATTATAGATATATTATATTATATATTAGGTTATATATTATATATTATATTAGATATTATTATAGATATATAAATAGGCATTATACTTATGATTATATGCATTCTTAGCTTTCAGCTTACTGCCTCGGCATTAAGCTTAATGTCGGATTTCGCTTATTGTCACTAACATAATATATATATATATATATATATGAAAATAAAAAAGTTTATTATTATCCACATGACAAATATTAATAATACGAACTGACAATAGAATAAGGTACAATGACAGTTCAAATATTAAGGATAGAAATATATGATATACTGTATACAATTAATGAGGAATAATACAGTAATGTCCAAGTTCAGTGGAGCTACAGACAGACGTTTTCATACCATGAATTCCAAAGCTTAGAAGACATACGGCAGGACTGACGAATAGCTTGGACAATCAGGTTGGTTGATTTTTTTTAATTTTTTGCATAAGACCAGGAGTCCTTAACCTTTTTAGGGACTGCGATCCAAATTCCGGTCTCGGGGCTTGCTCGGCGACCAATGCCTTCAAACAGTTCATTCGTAATAGATAATAAAATAAATAATTAATGATAAAATGATAAGGGATAACATAAATAAATGATAAATGACAATTTAATGAGCCAAGTTTGGGTCGCGACCCAGAGGTTAAGAACACCTGCATTAGACTGTATTGAGCACGTCTTGTTACCTCCGGGAAGCTCAGGACATTGCGGGTAGTAAACATTTGCTAAGCTGAGCATCCCGGGGGTAATTTATGTAAGAGTCTAAAAGGTCTGTGGTACAGCAAATTTAGGGTTCTGCCAGAACCTTTTTTATAATTCACCCAGTTGCTGTCTGTATATATTACTGCAGAAAGTACGAAAGAGAGTGTCTTTAGCTTCACTTGTACAGAACCGGAAGTTCCTTATAGTCATATTCGCTTTAACACAAAGGCTTCGAAATTATTTTCATATATCCGAGTCATCACTGATGTGTGTGTATATATATATATATATACAGGGTGTCCCATAAGTCCGGCATCATAGGGAAAATAATAAAAAAAGGCAAAACAAAAGCCTTTATTTACAGGACGTGCTCAATATGTCCACCATTGTTTTCAATACACAAATTCAGACGTGATACCCAGTCAGCAAGCACACGGTGAATGATGTCAGGAGTAATGGTGTTACATGCCCCAATAATGCGCTGCCGCAAATGTTCAACACTCCTAATTTTCTTTACGTATACCAGCGCTTTCAAGTGGCCTCAGAGATAAAAATCTAGTGACGTGAGATCCGTGCTTCTAGCTGGCCATTCCACAGGCCCTCGACGTCCTATCCAATGACCAGGGAATTGTTGGTACAGGTATTCCCTTACTTGGGTGCTGTAATGTGCAGGAGCGCCGTCTTGCTGGAACCATGTTGGGAAATTTCCTTCTTCGTTCAAGACACTGGGAAATGCTTCTTCCTTGAGCATACGTGGGTAGGTGCCTCCAGTGACACGTTCATCGAAAAAGAGGGGGGCCTATGATGCGATCCTTCCAAATGCCACACCATACCATCACCCGAGATGCACCTTGTTCCTTTGAAGAGGTATACCAGTGAGGGTTGTTTTGAGACCAGTAGCGGGTGTTCTGTCGATTTACCTCAACATTTCCATAAAAAACAGCCTGTCACTGAACAGAATGGTGGACGGGAAATTGGCATCCCGAGCATAAGAAAAATATGAATTATGGTTTGTAGAAATAGAAAAATATGAATTTCTCCTATGATGCCGGACTTATGGGACACCCTGTATATAGTAATCCAAAAGTCATTCTCGGGTGAAATATATTTATTTATTTTGCTATTTTTTCTAGGATTGCAAACCTCAAATATCAACATTTTTTGAACGGACTCCGTCATCTGTGCTGACAGGTATAAGCTTGCACGTTTGATTCGTGACAAGTTACGTTAGAACAAAGCCGATCCTATCGTGGATTTTAGACATATATATATATATATAACGAGGTGGAGAGGAAATAAAGCAAGGGAGCTGGGAGGGGGATATAAGTTGCTTTATAGTGGAACGAATGAACAGGGTAGAAACGGTGTTGGTATAGTGCTGTCAAAAGTGCTGAAGGATAGCCTGGTGAGTGTGAGTAGAAGGAGCGATAGAGTTATGAGTGTTAAGCGGGCCTTGACGAGATGACGGTGAACATCGTGAGTGCGTATGCCCCCCAAGCTGGCTGTGAAGGTGTAGAAAAGGAGTGTTTTGGAATCAGTTGGATCAAGAACTTGGTGCGATACCAGAGGGGGAAAAAAGTGATCTTGGGTGGAGGCATGAATGGCATGTGGGAAGAAGTAGAGAGGTGATTGAGAGGGTGCATGGTGGTTGGGGCGTGGAGAGAGAAATGAAGAAGGGGAAAGGGTGGTGGATTCGCGATGGCGTTTGATCTAGCGATAGTCAACACCTTCCAGAAAAAGATAACCAGTTGTGACCTATAGGAGCGGAGGAAGAGAAAGCCAGATAGACTTTCTAATGTGCAGGAGATCCCATTTGGAAGAAGTTAAGAACTGCAAAGTCATAAACGGGGAAAGCGTGGCGGCGCAACATAGAATCCTGGTGATGGATTGGTCGTTTAAGAGTGGTAGAAAAGAAGGCAAGAACAGGTGACACCTAGGATAAAGTGGTGGGGACTGAAGAAAGAAGACCAGAAAAGGAAATTTGAGGAGAAGGTTTTGGAAGAAGTAAGGTCGTTGGAGAGTGTACAAGAATGGTGGGAGGAGAACAGCCGGGTGATATTGAGAGTTGGTGAGGAAGTACTGGGCAAAACATCAGGTAGAAGACCCCCTGAAGATAAAGAGACGTGGTGGTGGAATGAAGAGGTTCAGGAGGTGATTAAAAGGAAGAAAGATGCTAAAAAGAAGTGGGACACATCTGGTAGACAAGAGGATAGAGAAAGCTATAGGCAGGCGAAAATGGAGGGGAAGAAGGGAAGTGGCAAGAGCCAAGGCGCAGGCGATGGATGAAGTATATAAAGAGTTGGAGACAACCGGCGGGAGAGAGAAAGATCCTTAGAATAGCGAAGGCTAGGGATAAGGCGAGTAAAGATTTTACTCAAATTAAACAGGTAAAGGATGGGCAGGGAGTGGTCTTAAAGGATCAGGATAAAATCATGGATAGATGGAAGAGTTATTTTGAACATCTGTTAAATGAGGAAAACCCAAGGGTTATTTTTGAAGATGGTGTCCCAAATCAAGGGTTAACTTTAGGAGTGAGTAGGGAGGAGGTGAAGGTGGCGTTGAAAGGAATGAAGAAGGGGAAGGCATTGGGACCGGATGGGATACCAGTGGAGGCGTGGAATTGTTTGGGGATGAGGGCATAGATCTATTGTGGGATCTGATGCAGAAGATATATGAACAAGAGGAAATGCCGGAGGAGTGGGGGGATAGTACACTCGTACCTATCTACAAAGAGAAGGGGGACATCCAGGATTGTGGAAATTATAGGGGGAATAAAGCTTATGTCACACACGATGAAGGTTTGGGAAAGGATTATAGAGAAAAGGTTAAGAGGAGAGACAACCGTGGGGAAGAGCAGTTGGGTTTTATGCCAGGTAGGGGAACAACTGATGCGATTTTTGCACTGAGGCAGTTGATGGAGAAACACCGGGAGCGACAAAAGGGACTGCACATGGTTTTCATCGACCTAGAGAAAGCATATGATAGAGTGCCACGCCAGGAGGTTTGGAGGTGTATGAGAGAGAAAGGTGTGCCGGAGAAGTACGTTAGGTTGGTGCAAAGTATGTATGAAGGAGCAAGGACCCAGGTTAGGAGTAGTGTAGGTGTAACGGAATGGTTCCCCTGAGGGTTGGTCTACATCAGGGATCTTCTTTGAGCCCGTACCTTTTTGTTTTGATTATGGATGTGTTGGCCCAGGGGATAAAAGATCAATCCCCTTGGTGTATGCTCTTTGCAGACGATATTGTTCTGTGCAGCAACAGGAGATAAGTAGTAGAAAGAAAATTGGAGGAATGGAGGAGGGCTTTTGAAGACAGAGGGTTGAAAATCAGCAGAAAGAAAACGGAGTACCTGAGGTTCTACGAAAATCAAGACTCAGAAATTAGTTTAGAGGGAGCGAGGTTAAAGAGAGTAAGTAAGTTTACGTACTTGGGATCGACAGTGGCTGAGGACGGTGAGCTGGACACAGAAATAACACACAGAGTGCAATCTGGTTGGAAAAATTGGAAGAAAGTTTCAGGGGTGTTGTGTGACCGAAGAATAGGCGCAAGGGTTAAGGGAAAGGTGTATAAGACTGTGGTAAGACCGGCTATGATGTACGGGGCTGAGTCTTGGGCTATACAGAAAGATCATGAGAAAAGACTAGATGTAACGGAGATGAGAATGCTGAGATGGATGTGCGTGCGGAGTGACAAGGTTGGATAGAGTAAGGAATGAAAGGATAAGGGGCACAACAAAGGTTGGAGAAATCTCGAGGAAGATACAAAAAGTAGACTGAAATGGTATGGACATGTGATGAGAGGGGACGAAGATTATGTGGGTAAGAGAACGATGAATATGGAGGTGCATGGCAGGAGAAAGAGAGGCAGACCGAAGCGAAGGTGGATGGAGAAGGTGAGGGACGATTTGAGGGAGAAGGGTTTGTCGGAGGAAGAAGCCCAGGACCGGGCTGTGTGGAGGAGGCTGGTCAGAAACGCCGACCCCGCATAGAGGCGGGAACGGGCGAAGAGAAAGAAGATATATATAACGTAGGCAAAACTCAACTTTAAATAGTTTTAAATTACGTTCCATTCAAATAAAACTTCTCTGCAATTTTGCCTTTCAGACAAAAGGCTCTTCGCTCTTTGGCGCCTGAATAGACGACAGATTAAAACTTGACATTCTCTTAACTTTCTCTCTCTCTCAATTTGAATCAAACTCCTCCCACTATCCTTTTGAATCAGATTTCGTTCACCAATTTTTACCTTCTATAAATAATATGAAAAAGGTTAATAAATTTCTACAACAATGCGGTTTCTGCGATAATGTAACGGATGATGCAAAGACAATTAGATACGATCTCTGCCAACTGCTTTTCGATTTTAACTGCTTGAAATGGAAAGATGGAGAAATTTCTCTCATAACAAGTGCCAAGCAACTAGATAGAGTGAAGTACTTTTGCGAAAGTTGTATAACCGAAATAAACTCATTTACGGTCTATAAAGCAGAAAGAGTCTAGGAGAAAAAAGCCAAAGAGGAAACTGAGAATGATGAACGGAGAAAAACAGAAGAGGGAACGAAGATAAGTGAAGTAGAAATAAAAAGAATACCGACACACAAAGAGGGCGAGAATATGAATGTAACAAAGGCACAAAAATTAACACAAAAAGTTCAAACGGAGGATACTAGCACAAGTAGTAAGAAGCAAGCAGGCAACCACCAAAACAGATTGAAGTTATCTCCAGATAAGGAGCTGATACAACCGTCAAAAACAAAGGCCCCGAGTAAAAATGAGGAAGGAACTCTATGTAGATATTATGTAAGAGGTAATTGCAGATATAAGGAAGGACAGTGTTTATATGAACTAGGGGTGCACCGATTAATCGGTATCGGCACCTGGCATGCCGATTATTTTCTTAATATCGGCCGATTAATCGGTATCGGCAAGCTTGGCATAGGTAGCGTCGACTGGGGCGAATTGGGTCACCAAATGGGAAATGATCGTTTTGCTGATGCGACATTCTTAAAACTATAATTAAAATTGTTTCTAGTTTTTACCACTAAATCACAAAACTTTAACCTTTTGTGTGTCTTTTTTTTAAATGCAGCAGTTAGGAACATCAAAATCATTTTACACTGAGTCGCATGTATAGAAGACAAAATGTTTAGCAAAAAACTACCTTATTTCAACCGAAATGAACTTCATTAACCAAACATAAATGATTAAGACAACACCGAAATGAAGCTTTATTGAAAACACACATCCTGGTAAAAAAATCAAATTCTTCAAAGTAGCTAGCTATGGTAGCTATCTTCATATAAAAATATTTTCCTTAAAATAACTAAAAATTAACTTTTTAAAAATGGTTTATTTATTCAATATATTCCTCACAGCTGCTTGAAGTGTTGGAAAATTTTTTATTTTTATTTAAAAAATTTCATGTTACAATGAATTAATGCTAATTGTTCCCCATGTTCGGGCGTTAATTTGTTTCTCTTGGATTCGTAGATATTTCCTCCTGTGCTGAACAATCTTTCACTATAAACTGAAGAGGGAGGAGCGCACAGATATTTTTTTACCATTTTGCAGAGTGTAGTTAGCTGTTGCTCATTTTCTGTTGACAGACAATATCACAATCACATGTAGATATTTGCTTTTGCTATACACAACCACAACTAACCAAGGAAATAATTTGCCATCCTTTATATAGGTACTATTTTCTCCCAAATCCGGAGTATTCCAGAATGTTCTGGATCGTCTAGAATATTCTAAGACATTCTAGAAAGTTCCATAAGGTTCTGAAATATTCTAGAATTCTATAAAAAGCTGTAAAACAATCTAAAACTCTCTTAAAACTAAGAAAAAAGAAAATTCTCGAATATTCTCAGTGAATAATATTTTGGAGTATCAATAAAAAACTTTTATTAAAAACAAAAAATAAGCTCACATCGCTAATTAAGTAATAATTTTTTATTATAGTAAATAAAAGTAACTAATAAATAATATAATATTAATTAATATACATTACATTGGGTTATACTTATAATTTTTCTAAATTGATGCCGATTAATCGGTATCGGCAAATTGGTATCGGCCGATTAATCTGTATCGGCAAAATTGAGGTATCGGTGCATCACTAATATGAACACCCCACTATGTGCAAATTCTACTATAATAATGGTTACTGTAAATTCGGTGACAGCTGCAAATTCTACCACCCAGCCATCTTGCAAGAATTATGCAAAACATAGAACCCGCAAATAATGAAAAAGATGTTACTACCATCACCTCCCAGCAAACTCAAAAAAGGACAATAGGAAATCGCGAACCAAAGTTTTTCAACATCGCAGACGGTTGCTAAGCCTCATACAGCACATGCACTCGACACAGCTAGGAACCCCCGAGTAGAACCGCTTCCTGGAGAGAAGCTAACAGAACAGGTAAGCGGAAACGGACCTTTCTCGGAGGACCGACAAAACACGCGATACTGAAGGATAACGAATTCGAAATGCACAATGGGCAACGCAAAACAAAGAACATAAATATTGTCCTGGCTAATAGTCAAGAGCTAAAACCGAACAATTCACTAAACAAAGTTTCATACCTGAAGGGATTTATGGACGAAACAAGGGCTGACATCGCATGCCTCACAGAAACACATCTTAAAGATTGCTGAGGATGGAAACCGCAAGAAACTCGCTCCTCCACCAAGCCAGGCCTAGAGGCGGAGCTTATCAAATTCGGTATGCTTTTAATCGCAGCACTCTGTCCTAAATGAACCAATTTTCTGAAAGCAGTTAAAACTTAACGACATAATATGAGTCATTCCAAGTAAAATGGGTTTGTACTGTAGGTTAGGTTATTTAAGTAACATTAAGGTAACAGCCGATCCCTTCAAGAACACCGCAGGTACGATACAATTATATTAGAAAGGTATAACACAATTTTAATTTAAATTACACACCCACATACACACACACACACACACACACACACACACATATATATTAGGGTGTGACCGTTGCCCTCCAAAAATCAAAAAATGGTCCTACAATGCTGTTCAAAGTTTTAGTGTTGTGTATTTATCTAGGAAACACCCCTGTAAATTTTCTTGGAGATCGGTGCATGTTTGAGCTAGCACCGTCGTACCAGCAAGTATTGCTATTTCAGCTTATGAACTTCATAAATAAGTGTGAAAATAGCACATTTTATCAGATTTTCATTTCCGGATCTGGAACGCTGACCCACAAATTTTCCACGTATTATTTTATTGCATTTAATTTTAATGATGCTCTTTTCTTTTCCCTTGACAGTGATTTGATGTTGTGAATAGAGAATTTAATCATGGATACACGGCAAGATGATGAGTATGTCAGAATGTTATTGGGCACCGTACCCCGAGAAGAAGAAAAGGAAATAAAGGGCTGCAAACTGCTAACTAATAGGCAGGTCTTACTATGTCTGTTAGCAAACCTTCGGGATATGCATTGGGACCAGGCTTTATCTGCCACCATGACAATGTGCTTTTGCATTACCAGAAGGCGAATGTCCCGACCATTACAGGCAGGAACAATATTGGCCGAGTGATTAAAACTTACTATGACAAAGACTACATGATGCTTATGAAAAAGAATGAGGATAGAAGACGGGCTGATGATCCTGGAATTATGAAGTTTAAATCAGAATTGAGCCTGACGATGAAATTTTATAAGAACACAGTGTTGAAAGACATGGCGGCTGCGAAAAAGGGGAAAACTCAGGCCGAACAAGATGCCATCGATACTGACATACTCTTTATGAAAAGCATGCTAAGTGACAGTGTAGCTACTACTCTGGGGTAAACAAAGTACTCACAGAAAAGGTTCAGAAGCGACAGAAAAGGCAGATGCGAGAAGAGAACGACAAGAGAGAGAGCAATGTGATCATGCTGAGAATGTACAGGCTGATATTGATTCACCTATTAGCTCTGATGAGGACGATGACATTGATGAGGCCAGCACTGCTGAACCAAAGAGAAAACATCGGAGAACAGTAAAAGAAGGAGTTTCAATTTTTGTGCCCCATGATATTCTGAAGTCGGCAGAACTTGTTTCATGCAGTGTTCGAAACAACATCTCGCCGACCCAGCTGAGTGCAATTGTGTACTCCCTTGTATCTGCATGTGGTGGAGATACATCAAAGCTGAGTCTAAATGCAAGGACGGCCCACCGATACCGAGCTTCCATCGTGTCAGAAATAAGTTTAAAAATCATGGATGAATGGCAACCATCAGACAAAGTACTGGTGCACTGGGATGGTAAACTTATGGACACGCTGGATTCCAAAGGCACTGATGACCGCCTGCCCATTCTTGTGTCTGGTGTCAATGGCACAAAGCTTCTTGGAGTCCCACCTCTTCCGCATTTGACTCAAAAAGCTGGCCTGGTTCAAGGAGACTTGATATCAACAGCAACCAAACAACTTCTGGTCGATTGGGAGTGTGAACAGAATGTCGTTGGTATGGTTTTCGACACAACTTCATCCAATACAGGTAAACCTATTTCAAACATCAGCGTGAATTTATCACGACATTAATACCAAAATACAGTGAATGATTTAACAGAAATCTGCAAAAAGCACGTGCCTGAATGGTGGCCTTAAACTACAATTACATTTTTTTTTCAGGACAAAAAACAGCTGCTTGCGTCTCCCTCCAAAAGGAATTAGAGCGTGCCGTATTCTGGTGCGCCTGTCGCAGGCATGTGGGCGAAGTCATCCTAGGTGTTTGCTGGGATTGCTTGAAAGTGGAGGGCTCTTCAAGTCCAAACATAATGGTTTTCCAGAGGTGAGTCATAAGCTTTACAAAATAACAAGGAATATTATTATCTAATGAACAAATTTAGTGGAATTTCTTTTATTAGACTTATAAGATATACTAACACCAAGCAAATGATCGATCATATCAATCTTAATACCTCTAAAACAATATTATAGATTAGTACGAAATACAATAATCCCAATAATTGCATTTCTAGGTTCAAGAACCATTTCTCTCAACTGGCGTACAATGAAAAAAAGAAATACTACTACCCCGCAATGCCTGGAGTGTTTGAAGAGCGCCAGCAGGAGATGGCTGACTTCTTCCGTGAATCTCTAGCCCAACCATTTACACGTGGCGACTACAAGGAGCTGGTAGAGCTTTGTCTGCTGCTTGTAACTAAAGGATCCGAGCCAGTGAACTTCACAATGGTCTACCCCAGCGCACTTCACAAAGCAAGGTGGATGGCTAAACTGCTCTATACCCTCAAGATTGTTCTTTTGTCAAGCCAGATCAAAGAGCAGTTTCCCAAAGCCGAGGTTGTGACTAAAAGTCAAATCAGCAAGTTAGAACGGTTTGTTGTGTTCACAGTCGCTGTTTATGTCCCATGGTGGATTGTTTGCCCCGTTCCAGCAAGTGCGCCACTGAATGACTTGAATTTGGTCGAAACCTTGGCTGAATTTGACCCATATGACGCCACAATAGTTGACAAAGCACGTGTGGCACTCGGTAGACACACTTGGTACCTAACTGAGGAGTTGGCCCCACTGGCTTTGTTCTCGTCCCAAGTACAAGAAAGGACAAAAGAGGAGATGAGGAAGGCCCTTCTTTGCCATGAAGGCACTGAAGTTACTAAGAGAGTGGGGCTCAATCATGGGGGCTATGGAAAGCCATATCTTCCCCCTGTCCCAGAAAGTGGCACTGCCCTGGTGGACCTAATTGGGCCTGACTCAAGCCGGTTCTTCACCATTTTAGGCATGCCCTATCAGTTTCTCCACAGTCCAGCCAGTGAATGGGCGGATCATGACGACTACTTGAACATGAAACGGGTTGTGGACAAGCTTCAGGTCGTCAATGAGGCTGCAGAGCGTGGTGTAAAACTTTGCCATGACTTTCTTAATGTTGCCAGGGATGAGGAGCGCTTTCAAGAAGTCCTTCAAGTAGTTGAAAATGACAGACTCCGCGTTCCTAATCAGCGCAAACGATCATCTGTTTCCGAACAGAAATCATGGTTTCTTGCTCTAGAGAAATAATACCTCGTGAATATATGATAAAACCCCTTAATGTACCATGAGAGAATAAGAATGATTAACTTTTTTGTGTTAGTGATAACAGCTTTTAATTAAGACAGGCAAATGATTTGTGTTAATATCCCTTATGATGGTTGTGTAATCTCATATATAGGCGCGTATGCCGTATAAGCAAAATCGCTATTTTTCAAATTGCTGGTGCTCACTCGAATATGCACAGTACTTTATTAACAATTACTACCCTTCTCATCTATTCGATAACCAATTAAAGAAATTTTTAAATAACACTTTTGATACTAAACTCCCCGTAACTACAGTACAAAAAGAAACCAGATATATTAAATTACCTTTTTATGGTTATTTATCATTGCGTATTCGAGGTGAATTGTCCAAACTACTCAAGTCTAGTTATCCCCAAATAAATTTTAGATTCGCCTTCGTCAACCCACTTAAATTATCAAATTTTTTAAAGTTCAAAGATGAATTCCCCAAAACTGTATGCCCCAATGTTGTTTACAAATACACGTGCGACAGCTGTAAGGCTGCGTATATTGGCAGCACTCAACTCCAACTGGAGGTGCGCCTTTCTCAACATTTGGGCTTGTCAGTCCGTACCAACCGTCCCCTCAGTAGCCCTCCACAATCCGCAATTAGAAACCACAGTAATGAAAACGACCATCCCCTTCACAAAACTCAGTTTGAAATTTTAACTAGATCCAATAACCTTACAGAACTCCGAATTTTAGAATCTTTGTACATCTATAGAAACAAACCCTCCCTTAATAATAATAGCTCATCCTACAAATTACGACTCTTTTGACAACCAACCGTGTTTCACAGATATACCCTTTCTAATCCTCTGACCACCTAGTGTTCCCTTAGACTTTGCCAAGTATGGAGGTGGATGTAAACATTGTGTATTTACCTATTGAGGTAATTTAATTTTAGTTTTTAGTGATGAAATTTAATTTAATTTTAGTTTTTATAGTGATGAAATTTAAATGTTTTTAATTTTGTATTGATGCAATTTTCATTTTGCTTTAAGGTTTTAATTTTAATGGTCTTAATATTGTATTGATGTAACTTTCACTTTTCAATTTTGTTTTAAGGTTTTAAGACTTAACTCACTGATGATGACAAAAGATTTGTCGAAACGTCTGATGTACAAATAAATGAAAATGTTTGCCGTTGTGTTGATCCTTCTTTTCATATATATTATATATATATAATATATATATATATATATATACCTAAATAACCCTTGTTTTATTTTGGTTCCGCTCAAAATGTTCATTCTGACGAAGGTCAAGCTTGTATCGCGCTTTAGACCGACAGTTTAAAGTGAAATCCGAACCACCCACCACTACCCCGGACTCGATCTCGTGACCTCCCTATCAGCGTACAGTTGACCTAACCTGGCATTCAGTTAACCTAACCGGGCATTCAATTAACCCGGCATTCAATAATTTTCCCGTAAGTTTAACGAAAATATCACGACTTAACGTTACATGAAATCCCTGAACATTTTAGGGATCTCCTGAAATCCCTAGTTACACAGATTCCCTGTAACATACGTATAAAACTGGACATTGACCTTGCAGACTGCGAGTTACAATACCGGCAAAATATAACTGGAAACCGACAAGGATATCATATTACAAATGAAAACACACGTTCATGAATGCGAAAAAGGCTGTAAAAATTGCAACAGACTACATGAACAAAATCGAATTTCATAATGTCGACAATCGACCTTATGCAAGTCGACCCTATTCCAGATCGACCTTATGCGAGTCGACCTTATGCAAGTCGACTTTATTCCAGATCAACTTTATGCAAGTCGACCTTATTCCAGATCGACCTTATGCAAGTCGACCTTATTCCAGATCGACCTTATGCAAGTCGACCTTATTCCAGATCGACCTTATGCAAGTACTGTAAAAAGATTTCAAATGAAAATTAAAATTTTGTTTAATTCATATTAATAATGATTTGATATTAATATTAATTTAATAACAGAGAATTCTAATCCACAATCTAACCTAATCAGACCTAGCGTAACCTAACCGAGCATAAATGTAACCTAATCTAACCAAAGTGAACCTAACCTGACCTAATTTAAATTAATATGAATTTAACTGATACGAGTATAAAGTCGAGATTTTTCAACATTATGCAAGTTCAGAAATTTTGGTGTCGGTCTTATGCGTGTGTCGATATTGTTCAGTGCGACATTATTCCACTACGTCATTGCATCGAAGACACAACAATAACGAGAAAGGATTACAACATAGAATAATGGAGGGGTTTTATTTCATTTCATTCTTTTTTCTCTTCTTTCTTTTTTGTGAAAAGGAAAAGTGAAATCTCTCTCTCTCTCTCCTCTCTCTCTCTTCTCTCTCTCTCTCTCTCCTCTCTCTCTCTCTCTCTCTCTCTCTGCTTTTGAGACGATAAGAGAAGTTGAGGGCAGGATTACCAATTTCTTTGATGTAAAAAATAAATAATATTTAAATGAATTTTAGCCCACGTAATTTCAGTGTCAAACTGATTTCCATAAATATCAATGGTTCAGTGCATACAGGGTGGCCCATAAGTCCCAATCGGTTGTGATTAAAGCGGAGCTGACGTAATCAATTACTAAGGAAAGAATATTGTAGAGATGGTTAGATTTTGCACTTTAAATCATCAATAAATATTTTAAATTTATTATATACTTCTCCTCTGATTTTTGTATTTTCGCTTCGGACTTATGGGCCACTCTGTATAATATATACACACGTATATATATATATACACAAAGGGTAGCGGAATAAATTTCCTTCATCCGACAAAAATGTGAAAAACCATTCTAATTCTCTTTCTTCACCCTCTTTCTGGCATCTAGCCGAGAACCTCTCCAACAACTTTACTTCTTCTTTCCCTCCTCTTTTCCATTCCGATGGCTCAGTTGTCGTATCTTCTCTTCACAAAGCTGAATTCTTTGCTCAAACTTTCACTTCTAACTCAACTTTGGACGATTCTGGTGCTGTTCCTCCATCTCCTCCTCCCTCTGACTTAATTATGTCTGAAATAAGAATCCCTAGAATTTCCTGTCTTGTCTGTGCTGAACTCTAGGAAGGAGTACGATCCTGATGGTGTCCCTCCTTTGTTCTCAAGAACTGTGCTTTAGTGCTGACACCCAAGGCGGATTAACTGTATTGGGGCCTGAGGCTAATTTTATTTTGGGGCCCTTTTCTATAGATTTGTATTAACAATACAAGTACAGGTGTAGTACATAATACATTTACACGAATTACATGTACGGTGCTTAGGCTAACTGAGAAACAAACATAAAAGAATCTTAACACACTGTAGTTTTCCCTTTGCTAAAACAAAACAGTATTAAACGAACTTTACTTTAGGGCCTATAAAACGTAAAATAAAACAGGAAATTTGTCAGTTTCTTTACTCTGTCATATTTAATCAAAGAAATTTGCTTTTCAAACTTTCTGGTTTGCGAAATCTCGAATTGTATCATCGAAACTCAGTTCTCGCAAAATGTCACCCAGTGCGTGAATTTGGATTTCTATAACACAGACTTTTAAAAAACATGATAGAATGAGACACTTCTTTTTACCACAAATGTTTCAGTTAAAAAATTAAATTAAATATATATAAAATATTTATACAGTTACAGTTACCCGCTCCTCCACCAAGCCAGGCCTAGAGGCGGGGCCACCAGCTTGACCTTCGTGTGAAGAGAGACCGACGCACTGAACAGCAACGAGGTTAACGAGTAAAGATAAAATTTTAGATTAACAATGAAGCTTGTAAAATAATAATCAAGGGTCATTGACAATATCTGGCATATTAACGCTGAAATAAGCCCCATTGAAATAAACACAGTCACCCACTTACTAGATCCACTTTGATTGGGGGCCCCCCCCCTCAAGCATGAGGCCTGAGGCTTCAGCCTCAACTGCCTCAATCCGCCACTGCTGACATCCTATCTAGATAAACTCTTTCATATTTGCTTTTCATCTGGTACTTTTCCTTCCTGCTCGAAGTTCGCTTTTATTCAGCCTGTCCTAAGAAGGGGGCGTTCTCAACCCTCCAACTATCGTCCAATTGCTTTGATTTTCAGGCCTTCCTAAAGTTTTTTAATCTAACTTTAATATAAAAATCCTTAAACACCTCTCTTTTCACAATCTTCTTTTAGATTGTCAGTATGGGTTCTGCAAGAGACGCTCTACTATCGATCTTCTCGTATATCTCTTTTGACTCTTGGTCTCCTCCTTTCGAGATTTCGGTGAAACCTTTGCTATTGCGCTAGACATATCAAAAGCTTCTGATAGAGTCTGGCACAAATCCTTAGTTTCCAAACTGCTCTCCTTTCGTTTCTACCCTTCTGTCTGTGCCTTCATCTCTGATTTCCTTTCTGGCCGATTTATAGCTGCGGTTGTAGATGGCCACTGTTCTTCTCCTAAAGCTATTAATGGTGGTATTCCTCAGGGTTCTGTCCTGTCACCCACTCTTTTCCTTTCATTTATCAATAATCTATTAAGTCGCATTTCCCTTCCTATCCACTCCTGCGCCGATGAGTTCACACTTCATTTCTCCACTTGCTTCACAAAACGTTCCTCTCAAAGTCATTCCATGATTCGCGTGGGACGGCTATGGTACACCTGACCTCTGATCTTTCTACCATCTCTGACTGGAGCAGAGAAAACCTTGTGGCTTTCAATGCCTTAAAAACTCAGTTTCTCCATCTGTCTACTCGTCACAATCTTCCACACGACTATCCCCTCACCTTCAACAACACACAACTCAATCCTTCCTCTTCTCTCAACATTCTTGGTGTTTCCCTTTCTCGTGATTTTTCCTGGAAACATCACATATACTCTGTTTCCAAAACAGCTTCTAGAAGGTTAAGTATGTTGTACCGCCTCCGCAGTTTCTTCACCCTTGCTCAGTTGCTGTCTCTGTACAGGAATCTTGTCCGCTCCTGTATGGAGTACGCTTCTCGTGTGTGGGGTGCCTCAACCTACACAGCCATACTTGACCGGGTGGAATGACAGGCTTTTCATTTCATCAATTCCCCGCCTCTTACTGACTGTCTTCAATTCCTCTCTCTTCGTCGCAATGTTGCCTCACTCTCTCTTTACTATCGCTATTATAATGGACATTGCTCTTCTGAACTCTCTAACTGAATGCTTTCTCCTTTAAGGAGAGGACGCAGTACCAGACTTTCAACACAGTTTCATTCCTTTTCTGTCCAACTCTCTCACGAAAGTTAATCAATATTTTCAATCTTTCACCTACTCAACTGGTCAACTCTTGAACAACCTTTCTCTGTGACCTCCAAGCTTTCAAACGCAGAGTGTCCAGGCACCTCGAAACCCTTGGACTTTGATTTTAGCTTTCTTCTCCCTCTATGGGTGGGACGATTTTGCGGGCATTTGTCCTTGGCCTCTCCTTCTTACATAAGAAACAAAAAGTCGAGCTACACAATACCGACATGCATAATGCCGATACTCTACTAAAAAGTTAGTTTAAATTAGGTCAGCTTATCTTCAGTTGGGTTAGATTAGGTTACATTATGGCCAATTAGGTTACGCTAAGTTAAGTTAGGTCTGGTTAGGGTAGGTCAGTGATTTTCATTGAAAATCTGAAAATTGTTTGAAGTACGAAATCTATATACAATACTTGCATAAGGTGGAATGGCAACATTAGAAAATTAGAGTTTGTTTATGTAACGCATGTATTAAACTGGATTATAAAGAGGTACATTGGAGAAATATTGAAATCGTAACTACAGAATATGGAAAAAAGATAAGGTATTAAAGGTTTCCCGAATTTTATCTTCTTTTGTTTTTTGTATTTTTGTAGGTTATTCTTATTCCACCATGAGATGTCTTCTTTAAATTCTGTCTCGTTTGAGTTTACAAATAGTGTTCTTCCGTATTGAATCTACAGATATATAAAAAAAAAATTGTAAAATGAATACAAGCCTATATACGGACATTTTGCGATTGCAGATACTTGAGGTTTTTGGTCCAATTTGTGTAGCAAGGTTGAGGAGATGGTACGAATATGACTGATTGATACAAGTAAATTTGTGCTATCTTAGGGAGGAAACACAAACTTGCGGTGCATCTTGCTCCTGAAGAAGTACCAGGACTAATAATAATTGCAGGTGTCTACAATACAAACTAACGAAAATTGCAATAAATTGAATACGGATATGGATGTTCTTTGGACTAGAGTGACACTACACTAACACAGAGCATTGTTGCTTTCAATGGTAATGAACTATGTACGGAAGTCTCGTCAGTACGTCAGTACTTTGACCCTCTATTTGCTTGACAATGCTACTGCGAGCTGCTCGTACCCTGAAATGGGTGTATTGGTGGAATGATGGACTATGTGAAAAGATGTTCAACTCTTCAGATCATACTTTCGCTTAAGTATGAACCATCGATGAATAATATATATATATATATATATATATATATATATATATATATTATATATATATATATATATATATACATATATATATATACACATATATACTTTATAAAAGGTACAGAAAATATAATAGAAAATGATCAAATAAACACACAAACTTCACCGAGTTTGAGAATTCTCTTTTCAGAACTGGGATGGCTCGTTGAGTGAAAATGGTGCGTTCTGATATCTCCCTAATAGTATATAATGTCTCATTAAAAAGCTTTTTCAAAAATTCCCTAATACATCTAATTGAATTTTATATCCGAAAGTAATATAAAAGCAATAACGGCTGCCGAAGGGGGTTTTTAAAGACCCCAAGAATGGCTCCCACAAAACTTCATTCGTTCCCGAAGGAGGATCTGCAAAAGCATGTTTAATTTAGTCTCGAGGATAACCTCAACAAATACCTTATTGATCGAAAGTATACGCCCGACGGAGGTGCCACGAAACGAAATTTTAGATGGGTTTTTTCTTTCTTACGCAAAGAAGCACTGTACTTAGCTTAAAGGGGAATGCCGCAAAGAAGCACTGTACTTAGCTTAAAGGGGAATGCCGACACGAGAATCCAATAAAAATATACTTTGCAAACTTTCGTGTTGAAATGATAGTTTATAAAAGAAAATCTTTGTTGAATTTGTGTACAAAGAAGTTTTGCATAAATATTTTTTATCTATCGAGCAAATATTTATATTTATATATATATATTAATACTATAAACACCCAGGAATGTCTGTCAGTCTGTCAAGCTCGAAAAGAGAAGAAGATTCTTGATATATATGGGCGATATTTGTATTTTAATGCATTAGAAAAAGGCGTAATGAATTCTACTTTTAATTATAATTTTAAAAAGTGTAAAAAATATTTGCTTTTGCGTTCAGCTTTGAGCCGAAATTTAATCTGCGGCTAAGTTCAAAAATTTACCAAATGAGTTCTTTTTATGCACTTTCATACTGGTGCTGCAACCATTACAGAATAAACATTGTATCAATATTTGTGAAGCTTAAGATTTTTATGGATGCATTCTTTTCTATAGTTTTATTGATTGAATAATTGACTCTCCGGTAACTGGGGGGGCCTGCGGCTCCCCAATTACTGAGGCCAAAGGCCCCAGCACCACGGGCGTAGCTAAATGGGCCCGTAGGGCCCACTTTAGCTAGTATATATATAATAGGTTAATGATGTCAGTCTGTCTGTCTGTCCCACCCTAAAACACGGAAACGTCTTCTCGAGAGAAAAAATTATTAAGTAAAAGTTGCTTAAAATAAATCGAAACCTGAAGGAAAATTATGATCTAAAGCTGAAATCGGATAATGTTTGTTTGTTTGTGTATCTGCTCATTCCGGGAAGTATTATTAAAAAAAATAAAATTGTCCCTATTGATTGTTTAAGCGTGGTATTTTTACTACGGGCTTCTGCTTGTGTGTGTGTGTGTGTGTGTGTATATTTAAGCAATATAGCACTGTAACATATACAAAGGAGGATAGATTTGTTTGAAAAGGAGGTGGCTGCTGTTACATTTACATGAAAAACACATTCACATGTGAAGTGAAGGCAAACAAATCGAACAGAACAGTCGAAATTCTTATTTTAGAAGTAAAAAAAAAAAAACATGAAACTGAACCTAATCATTATGAACGTGTACAGACCACCAAACACCATAAAAAGCGACTTATAATTCTTTATAAATGAAGCGGAAAACATGCCAAAATCAATCAAAAACCCAGTATCGTACCGTGTTTTGAAGATAACGCAAGATACGCAAAGAAATATCAAAAGAAGTGACATAGAAAAATTACAAAACGACACTGAAACATTATTCCAGTGGCCTAAAGACAACAATATGAAGTTCAAAAGAATTAAAATTCCAACTTATAAGTTATGGTAAGAAAAAGATGTTATAGAATAAAGCGTACAAAACACTGCAAGCCAAACGGATAACGCCAAACCCACAAGTCTTGCGGGGATCTTGGAGTAATAATGTCATCCGATGCAGAATTCAGAGAGTAGTATAACATTAAAATCACAACTAGAAAAGGTAATGGAAATTATCTGGAGTAGCTTCCATGGCAGAAAAGCAAGTATCATGCTAAAATTATGGAAGAGTTTAGTCCAACCAATAAGTGAGTATTGTTCAGTACTAACAAGCCCATATAGAAAAAGAGACATTGCAAACATAGAAGCCATACAAAGGACTTTTACGACAAAGAGGAAACGAACGATGAAGCCTACTGGTCTCGACTACAACGTATGAAACTCTACTCCTTAGAAAGAAGACGCGAGCGCTATCCGTATAGAAAATACTCGAGGGTTGTATCCCTAATTTTAGAAATTAAATAGAAACAAACCGGAATGGGAGAAGAGGCAGATTCTGTACTGTCCCAGCTGCGGTGGGACAGCGGGCATTGAAAACGAGAAATTGAAAATATCCTCGGAATACGAGGCGAGGTCCGAAATTTTTTAAAGTCTTGCCAAAGAATTGAGGAACCTCCAGCACACCAACCTAAACAATTTCAAGCACCATCTGGGCAGATTCTTGTGTAAAGTCCTGATCAGCCGTGCGTGGCTGGCTCCAGTGGTGTATAGTAACGAAGTAGAAGCGCTTAAGTACTGTACTTAAGTATTTTTAAGCAAAATATACCCTTACTTAAGTATTTTAAAATTGGCATGCTTTTTATTTCAACTTAAGTACTTGTTATGTACTTAAGTACACCCATTAAATACACCCATCATAGAATATACCATGCATACACCAATTCAACTGTGAACATCGAAATATATTGCACGTAATCAGGCCATTTCAGCAAAAACAAGTGAGTGTTCATTCCATCCAATTTCATCTCAGAAAATTATGTTGGTAACCCTGACAGTCTGACCAACTAATCGATCTTTGTATTCAAAAGTTTCAGAACTTTCCATTTCCTGGTTGTGTCTACAATAACTTCTCTCTTATTGACAACAGTGTATGTATTTACTTATTTATTGTTTTCACTGTATTGTAAATACTTAATATTTTGCTCGTCCTTCAAAGACGTATTCCATATTTCTAACTTCAAAGCTGTTTTAAATATAAATTCCAATTCGGATAATGAATTAGTACATCCATTAACCATGGACAGTGGTTGATCGAGTGATGTATGTATGTATGCATTGTGTGCAGGCCCTCAGAGGTCCAGAGAGGCCCGGGCCACTTCCAGCTTTTGAGGCCCATAGCTAAACCCAATTATTACTTTCACTGCAAAACATTATAATATTCAAACCTGAAAGTTTTTGAATTTGAGGCCCCCATCAAGCTTGAGACCCAGGCCAAATGGCCCTCCTAGCCCCCCGCTCTGATAGGCCCTGATTGTGTGTGTAAGTACAGTATTTTCAGTACTTTATACTTTACAAAAAATTGTACTTTTCCTGAAGTACTTTTTAAAAGTAGTTTATACACCACTGGTGGCTACAAGGGCAAGAAGAGAGCGAAAACCAATTCCCTCATCTACCAAATCTCGCAAATGAGGCGGGATGCTGCAGAGGGGTCGATCGCAGTTCGATCCTGAACCGTCATTTAAAAAATTCTAAAAGTATCTAAAGCCAAAGGTGTGTGTGTGTGTGTGTGTGTGTGTGTGTGTGTGTGTGACAATCTGTTCTTAAATATAATTCTGGAATCTATCTTGGAAGAGTTAAAAAAGTGCGCCTCGGTGGTGTAGTGGTTAGCATCTACGAATCCACCGAGCAGCCCCAGGATTCGAAACCTGGTGACGGCAGGCGGCACGTAGCAAACCCAACTGTTCATCCTTCCACACAATAAAAATTGGTTGGTAGATAAATGCGTACCCTGGGTATCCTAGTGGTTAAGACGCCGGGCTGCTGCTGATCGGGAGGTCGTGAGATCGAGTCTGGGCGAGGACTTTGTAACTTCTGACCGCCCGTGGTGGTGAGTGGTTCGGATTCCACATTAAACTGTAGGTCTAAGGTAGAGTGACAAGCTTGACTTTCATCAGAATGAACAATTCAGTCGGAAACAAAACCAAGGTATATATATATATATATCGTAAAGAACGACGCTTTGTATAGGAGAATTATCCGCGCAAGATGAGAGCGAAAGAACGAAACAAATGAAAAAATGAGGTACCCACCCGGGAAACGAACCCGGGATCTTCCGATTGCCGGTCAGATATGAAAACCACTACACCACAGGCCTCACCCAGACAAATGTCGTAATTCCTCTACATACGCGCAGAAACCAATGCCCCCAAAGGGGCACCTCCCGCTTGCCGTAACATTATATACATTATAACTGCAAACACGCAGTATAATTAACGTAAAGAACGACGCTTTGTATAGGAGAATTATCCGCGTAAGATGAGAGCGAAAGAACGAAACAAATGAAAAAATGAGGTACCCACCCGGATAATTCTCCTATACAAAGCGTCGTTCTTTACGTTAATTATACTGCGTGTTTGCAGTTATAATGTGTATGTATATATATTATATATATATATATATATATAGTGACCTAGTGGTTAAGACGTTTGGCTGCTGATAGGGCGTGGTTCAGATTCCACGTTAAACTGTAGGTCTAAGGTGGAGTGAAAAGCTTGACCTTCGTCAGAATTAACAATTCGGGCGGAAGCTAACCAAAGGTAACCAAAGGTGTGTGTGTATATATATATAAAGTAAAGCCATTAATTAAACCATTATAACAAAAATAATAAAAATAGTTTAACTATAAAAGCAACTGAAATTAATTTTAATAATCTTGTGACCTAAAACGTGAAGAAAATATACATACTCATAAAATGTGTATTTAAGCTAAAACCACTTTGACCTAAATCCTTTTAAGTAATACCTTTAATGAAGATTAGAAAATGGAGACAAACGCTGAAGGGAAACTAAATAAAAGCTATGGACAAATAAAATGAATAAAAGAAGTACAAAAGAGAAATGAAATTTGAAATTTGGCGGGAAATATCGAAGAGAAGAAGAAGGAGAAGAGAAGAAGAAGAGAAGAAGAAGAGAAGAAGAAGAAGAGAAGAAGAAGAAGGGTCCGGATATTAATGACGTATAAATGAATGAAAAACGAAATTGAAACAAAGTTTGTCCATTTCAGCTTTGAACATAATACGGCTGAATAATTGTTATAACATTACGTAATACGGATGAACAACTGTTATAAGATCACGTAATATGGATGAATAACTGTTATAACATCAGGTAATACGGATGGACAACTGTTATAAGATCACATAATACGGATGAACAACTGTTAAAACATTACGTAATACGGATGAACAACTGTTATAAGATCACGTAATATGGATGAATAACTGTTATAACATCAGGTAATACGGATGGACAACTGTTATAAGATCACATAATACGGATGAACAACTGTTAAAACATTACGTAATACGGATGAACAACTGTTATAAGATCACGTAATATGGATGAATAACTGTTATAACATTACGTAATACGGATGAACAACTGTTATAAGATCACGTAATATTGCTGAATAACTGTTATAACATCAGGTAATATGGATGAACAACTGTTATAATATCAGGTAACGCGGATGAACAATTGTTATAACATCATGTAATGTAAGTAGATGAACAATTATGACATCACGTAATGAGGATAAACAAATGTTGTAACATTACTGTAAAATACTGTAACTAAAAAACCTTTTGCATACAGTCAATTTACTGTTTTTACTTAGTTTACAGTTTATATCAGTCGTAAAGAAGTGAACTGTAATGTTAAGAGCATGAAACTGATTAAACTTCAAATTTTAGATTGGCTAAGTTAAGTTGTGTTAAATTAAATTAGGTCAGGTTTAGGTTATTTAGGCAGGTTTTATTGGAGTTTATCTAAAGGTTAGGTTAGGTTTTGGTTAGAGCAAGTTAGAACCGGTTAGAACCTGTCTAATTCAGTGTTACGAAGCATATAAGTAAGGACGTGAGAAACCGAATATTTTTGGGAAAGAAAATTTTCAGTAATTTGAATTAATTTTTAATTAAAGATAATTAAATACAAATTAAAGATACACGGAATTGAATTATTTAAATTTGTTCTTTACAACGCACGATTCTAAATCTAAAATCTAAATCTAAATCTAAATCTAAAATCTAAACTCTAAATCTAAGTGATTTGGGCAGTGTTTTATTGGTCATTAGGTAATCCAAGGAAAATCGCTTTACTCTCGGCGCCTTTTAGATTCCCATTCGCGTTCCAAAAGTGGGAATCTTAGGAGTAGGAATCATTTCCTGATAGTTTCCTGATTTGGGGGAGAGTAAAGAAAAAGTGGAAGGTAGGGCCTGTACTGTGAAGCGAAATGCAATCCCGAGGAGTATTTTTCTATAAAAAACTCAAATTTAAAGTGGGAATCTTACAGAAAAAATAGGAATGGCTGGATTCGAAAATCTCCTACATTGCGATTCCCACTCTCGGATTCCTCATTACTGGACGAAGACTGAACTAGGAATGACCTAAATTGAGGAGAAACCTAGAAGACAGACCATATAAAGGCATTCCTTTCGTAATTATTTTGCTACTATTTTTGGCCTTGATATTGTCCTCTTTTCGAATCATTCGTAAGCATCTTTCGTGAAAATACTTAATAAAAAGGGTTCCAAAAGACTCATCTTTATACAGGGTGTTCAAAAAGTCGCACTACAGTTGGAAAATTTATTTATTATACATACATATTAGTTACAACTCATATGTAGAGTTGCCTGCATATGTAATGTTCCTCGCCTCACAGGCGACTCCGTACACGTGGCAGCGCCGCAGTGATAGTCAAGGTACTCCAACTGGGGGAAGGTGGGGTGGACGGGGGACAACCGAATCCAACAACATATTAACATACAGGTAATTATAGTGTAATATCTGTATTCATAAAGATAAACAATTAATATGATCGTGAACAGCGTTGAACTCCATGTTTACTAGTCTTATACAGTAATAAGGTTCCATTATGATTACTGCAAGTCTATATGAACAGCTACCACAACTTTTAATATGCTAGTGAATTTGAACCAAAAATAGACATTACACAACCAACCTCCACACTCCCTCATTCCATTCCCCACTCACCAGTCTCGTATATATTAAATCATTATGTAACAATACATATAGACAGAGCCGGATTTATGCACAGGCGCATAAAGCGCTAGCTGGGGGCCTCGACCAAAAGGGGGCCTCATGGGCAGAATTTATCGCTAGATTTTAAACGTGGAAAAAACAACATAAAATAATCCATTCTTAACACATCAAACTTGGTAGCCCTGCCTGGTAACTTGGCAAGTGGATAAGTGAATTATACATTGTACTTTGTTTAGCGCATGCGCAAAATATGGCGCCGTATCAGCGTTAAGAAAAGAATACAAAAACATCAAAAGTGCTTTAATTAACTTATCTCTGTGTGGACACGAAAGCCTGTCTGTCGTTTAGAGGCCAGAAATTTATCAAAAAAATTTGATAAATATGAGACAGCTTTATTAACCGTAATCTGGGGCAGAATTTTACAAAGACTTAACCCTATATGGACAACTGTTACAAATTTCTAATCTTTCATATACACGCATTTATAACTTAACCCTACAGAAAATTCTGTCCATAGAGGGTTAATTCAATGGCACTTATTCCTTTTCCTCCAGCAATTTCTTCTTTCCCGGTTAGGTCAACTGTACGCCCTTGACAATTGGTTAGGTTAAGTCATGATATTTTCGTTAAAATATTCCACTTATTCCTTTTCACTCGGCATTTTGGAATATTTTAACGAAAATATCATGACTTAATCTAACCAATTGTCAAGGGCGTACAGTTGACCTAACCGGGAAAAAAGAAATTGTGGGGGGAAAAGGAGTAAGAGCCAATTCAACTAGTAAATCGTAGCAGAATCCAACGATAAATATACTAAAAGCTGTTAATCTCTTAAAATCACTGACAGAATTTATTTTAGAAATCAGAAACAACTTTAACAATATCGAAGAGGAAGCTAAACTTCTAACTAATGAAACGCAGTACACCACAGATGAACAACGCCGAATTAAAAAAACGAAACATTATCCCTGACGAAATACGCGAAAATGATATCATTTTGCATGGCAGGGATTTATTTGTAGTTAATAATACATTGAACGTAATTTGGGATACGCTTAATAAGGAGATAAACCTACGAACAATAGTATACAACGACATATTACAAATGTTTAACGTGTGTTTTTTTCAAAAAAACAATCCGAGTCAAAATGAAGTAAACATATACTGATAAACTTTCGGATGTTTACAAAGAGGACATTGATGATGAAGTAAACATATATATTGATAAACTTTCGGATGTTTACAAAGAGGACATGGATGTTGATCACTTTAAAGACGAAGAAGTACTGCTGCACTTTCTAAAATATATACAAGTAGAAAAAGCGATAAATCCAGTTGATACGTATAATATTATTCTTGATGGCCTAAAATCGACGTTTCCAAATGTGGAAACCATTCTTAACATTTTCTTAACGATCCCTGTATCAAACGCGAATGGTAAACGGTCCTTTTCAGTTCTAAAAAAAGAATCAAATATTACTTAAGAAATAGTATATTGCGAGCAAAAATGTCGAGTCTATTCCTCTTATTTATTGAATCAGATATAACAAAATCCATAAATTATGATGATGATCTTATTCATTCTTTCACGAAATAAAAAACAAGAAAAAAACCCACTTTAGTTTTATACATATATACAGGGCGTCCCAAAAAAATGTATACACACTTTAAATACTTATAAAGGCAGTGTTTATTAAAATACATTTCATTTTCAAAATGTAATAGAATCTACAGACATTATTAATTGTTTTGTCAACGCCTGTTTTCAAACTGACGTCCGTTCTGGTCCAGGCACTGCTGATAACGCGAAGCAATGGAATCGCAAACATCACGAAACATTTCGTTTGGTATTTGTGTGCATTCTCGTTCAATGGCTGCTCTCAATTCAGCGACTGTTGCAGGTTTTATAGCGTAGACTTTGTCTTTTAAGTATCCCCATAAAAAAAGTCTAGTGGTGTGAGGTCTGGTGAACGCGGAGGGTATTCTACGAAACCCTTCGTCCAATCCACATCCACATCGTGCCAAGTACCACTCGTAATACTCCACTCGTCGGTCCGGATCATCTTCATTAATAGCATGGACTAATCTTGGAATGTAACTTTTCCATTGACAGCGCTTCAAAATGCGTTGGACAGACGATTCTGAAATTCCTACCTCACGACTCGCTTGCCGCACAGATTTTCTTGGACTTTGGTGATACGTTTCCAGTACTTTCTTGCTTTGTGGGGCTTGTCGATGTCCGTGGTCTTCCGGAACGCTTCTTGTGGACATTCTGAACAGTTCCATCGGCTTCAAACTTATCTCTAATTCGAGTGATGGTAAGTCGCGTTGGTGGATCTGTTTGAAACTCCCTCCTAAACTGTCTTTGCACTTCAACTGCGTTTCACACTTCCAGTAGCATTTTAGAATGAATTTCCTTTGTTCAATGCTTAGTCTGACTGCCATTATTAATTCTAATGGGTTTAACTTGGAAAGAAAGAAACATCAATTGAGCTATCAGCTGTTAAAGTGTGTATACTTTTTTGGGACGCCCTGTATATATATATATATATATATATAATATATATATATATTATATATAATATATATATAATTATCGTACTTGTATGGTGTGAAATAATTTTAAATCAGTTGCTTCTATTTTTTTTTTTTTTTTACAATTTCTTTCATGGCTAAAGCCTAAAGGGCATCAGTCTGCCTTTGCCCCGGGCCTCAAGTAATCTAAATACGGCTCTGCATATAGACTTGCAGTAATCATAAATGGAGCCTTGTTACTATATAAGACTAGTAAACTACATGGAGTTCAATGCTGTTCACGATCATATTAATTGTTATCTTTATGAACACAGCTATATCCCTGCAGAGTTCATGAGGGTATATATCTTGCCCCTGGTCAAAAATAAGTACGGAGACATTCTGTCCAGCAATAATACAGGCCTATTGTTGTCGCTTCCTGCTTCTCTAAACTACTAGAAAAACTCTTGTACGCCGATTAAATGATTTCCTATGGACATCTCCTAATCAGTTTGGCTTTAAAAGGTCCCACTCAAACTGACCTGTGTATCTATGTACTTAAAGAAACAATATCTAAATACATTGACAGTAATTCAACTATTTATAGTTGTTTCCTAGATATAAGTAAGACATATGATAGGGTGAACCACAATATTTTATTTGAAAAACTAGAAGACAGGAAGGTTCCCATGTACATATTAAATATATTGAAATTTTGGTATTCCTACCAATCTTTCACTGTTAGGTGGGGCAATGTACTATCCGAGTGTTTTGGCTCCTCTTGAGGGGTGAAACAAGGCTCCTTGCTTCCCTATGCTGTTAATGTGTATATCGACTGATTAATTGCTTCATTTAATGAGGCAACAGTGGGATGTTGTATAGATAACACAAGGATAAATAACTTAGTTTATGCCGATGATATGGTGTTAATAAGTCCCTCTGTAAAGGTCTGGATCGGTTACTAAAAGTCTGCGAAGTGTATTCGCAGAAACATGATATTCTTTTTATTGTTACAAAAACTAAGGTTATGCAATTTCATCCTAAAAGCTGTAATCAGCCAGCTGACATTAAGTTTAAAATGAGACGTGAAGTAATTGAGGAAGTACAAGAGTTTAAGTATTTGGGTCAAACTATTACAAGCTCCTTGAGTGATGACTCGGATATAAGAAAACAATCTCGAAGCCTGTGTGCTAAAGCGAATATGACTATAAGGAACTTTCAGTTCTGTACGAGTGAAGCTAAAGACACTCTCTTTCGTACTTTCTGCAGTAATATATACGGACAGCAACTGTGGGGAATTATAAAAAAGTTTCTGGCAGAACTCTAAATTTGCTGTACAACAGGTCTTTTAGACTCTTACAAAATTACCCCTGAGGTGCTCAGCTTCGCAAATGTTTGCTACCCGCAATGTCCCGAGCTTCCCGGAGGTAACAAGACGTGCTCAATACAGTCTAATGCAAAGAATTAAAACATCAACCAACCCGATCATCCAAGCTATCCATGAGTCCTCCATTTATCCTCTAAGCTATGGCCTTCTTTGGTAGCGAAAACGTCTGTCGTAGCTCCACTACTTCGACATTACAGTATTATTTCTAATCAATTGTGTATATATTTCTATCCTTAGTATATGAACTGTCAAAGTATTAATAATATTTGTCATATGGACTATAGTCTGCCAATAAACCTTTTCATTTTCATTTTCATTACATTATAATTACCTGTATGTCAATGACTGCACATTCAATTGTCCTTTAAATATATATGTCTGTGTTATATGTTGTTGGACTCGGTTGTCCCACCTTCCCCCAGTTGGGGTACCTTGACTATCACTACGGCGCTGCCACATGTACGGAGTCGCCTGTGAAGCGAGGAACATTACATATGCGGGCAACTGTACAAATTACAATAAATGTGTAATAAATAAATTTTCCAAGCGTAGTGCGACTTTTCAAACACCCTGTATAATCGCTACTTATTATGGCATGAAAACCATCATAAATTTACAAACACACGAAAGAAAAAAAAACAGTTTTTAGTGTCTAATAATAATAACAACCGTCTAAAATTTCTTTCATCAAAAACCTTCAAATGATCGCATGTTTGCGGGACTCTTGACCCATCGATCCTATTAAACATTTCAACCAAGAGTTATCTTTATAGTACAAATAAAATAGATGATAACACGATTACGTTACAACGCTGTAAAAGGTAACTGAAACCGCATAAAAGGAAATATGTATAATTGAAGAATCGATGTTTTGGTAGTAAACACGACTTCGCTTCTTGAAAAGTCAAAATAAATCATTCTGATGTCTGAAAAGGGTCATCACGTTTTTGTTGAAATGTTGATATACAAATAATAAATATCTCTCTCTCTCTCTCTCTCTCTCTCTCTCTCTCTCTCTCTCTCTCTCTCATATACCGGGTGGCCCATAATTCAGGAACCATAGAAATAATTGTATTTTTTGCTAATAATTCTTATACTTTCTAATAATGTTTTTTTCCTTTATTTTCTTTTTGATGAAAAATATCGAGTGGAGTGATATCTGGTGACCTTTTGGTGACCTGGGTGTCCATTCGATAGGACCTCTTCGGCCAATCCATCTGTTGGGGAACGTTTTATCAAGGTATTTGCGAACTTGCGTGGCAAAATGAGGAAGTGCACCGTCTTGCTGAAAAAACATGCCACATCGTTTGTTTATCGGTACGTCATCCGTCATCCAGGTCATTCATCAAAAAGAAAATAAAGAAAAAAAACATTATTACAAAGTACAAGAATTATTAGAAAAAGAAATACAATTATTCCTATAGTTCCTGAATTATGTGCCACCCGGTACCGACCTATATAATTCGATTTAAACTACATTTGACAAGTTGATGAACTGTTATTAAATTCACCTGAATGAAATCTAATTAAACTCTTCAGTAGCCTTTTCATTCGAGTGTATATACTCGTGTGTATATATATATATATACACTTATTTAATATTTTCTGCTCTGATGACCTATATTTTTAACATAAATATTTATAAACATCAGAGACAGAGAGATAGATAAATAGATAAATAGATGGACAGATGATAGGTAAATACGAGTATTAACTTTCTAATTTCTATGTTTTGCTTTGTCTCGGAAGCACTTTTTAAAGAAGATAAAACTTAATATTTTGAGCTTTGAACGCGGCGCGAAGGAACCTTTTTCAAATGAATTTGTTTCTAATTAAAATAATGAATTCGAAATCAATACTTTTTCCCTCTGAGAAGCGTTCCTGATTACAGGAAGCTAGACGGAAGTTAGGAGGAAACAAAAAAAAACATAAAAACAAGCTGATTTGTTCTGGGTATTTGTGTTTGTGTGTATTTTTTGTGCGTGCGTGTGTGTGTATTTTTGATGTTTGTGTGTATTTTTTTTGGGCGTGTGTATTTTGTGTTTTTGTGTGTGTGTGTGTGTGTGTGTGTGTGCCTAAGAATACATTATTTCAAACTATACAAACCAAACCACCAGTGAAAACGCAATATGCTCTCAAAGTAAATAAGCAGAGCGGTAGACAGGTTCAATTACTGTACATGTATATTATATTACATATACACCAATGGTTGTAACCTTAATAACTAATTTACAGTCGTATATCGCATTCCCAAGTAAGATGACCGGAATGATAAGGAACTTTGTGGAGTGAAACCCTCCGAATACATGTATTCGGAGGGTTTCACTCTACAAAGTTCCCATCAAGTTTTCAGATTCTGTCAATGAGGTATTCGTCTGAGAACGATCAGTGTTTCGAAAATGTAGAGCCGGCCACAATCTCCCACTATACTTACAAAGAAAAGGGACACATCATCTTCTGCCTCTAAACATAAAGACTAAGTACCTAACAGAGAACGATTTCTTTTGAATCTAATAGGCTATTTGGAGGGTTTCACACCCGAGAGTTTGCTTCAAACTTCAGATAGTTTCCATCAATTCGGAGGCGAGAAAATGAGCAGCGATTCTCTATGTATTTAATGTGAATATTTGTTCCCCCAATTTTTACGCAGACCATACGCAAATGCCACATAGAAGCAAAGTAGCCTTCAGAGAGAAGAGGAGAGAGCAAGAAGCCTTGCCTAACTCCGAAAAGACATTATCTCCTCTAATTGTAAAAGTTTGGTATGTGAACCAAAGTTTCCACATATACAGTTAATTATATTATTAATAATAATAATAATAAAAATAATAATAATAATAATATTAATAATACAGTGAAACATTGCTTTCCTCTATTTTCCTAAAGAAAGAAAGAAAGAATTGTAAATCGGAAATTATTACAGTAAATGATCTGTTGTTGTTCGACCCTAATGGGACTGTGAGATGGTCTGATATCCAAAAAGGTCGGATACCTGGATGGACTGCTTTTAAACAAGCGTTACTGTTTATTTAACTGCTTCTTTCTTGTTAATTATTTAGTTTTGTTATAATTAAACACTGCTCTTATACTGTACCTCGTAACCTCGTAGCAGTTCCGTGCGTTGGTCTCTCTTCACACGAAGTCAAGCTGGTGGACCCGCCTCTACTGTATATTATTTTTATTTTTGGTCTCTCTTCACACGAAGTCAAGCTGGTGGCCCCGCCTCTACTGTATATTCTTTTTACTTAATTTTGGTTAGAATTACGTTAATCATCCGACAAGAAGCGATCCGAGTATGCGCAAACAGCAGATACACTTCCCCTGGTGACCGACTCATGAACTAAGACCGAATAGCCGAAAATGAACCGGTTTTGGCTTATATTGGAAAAGTCGGATAACTGAACAAGTGAGTTATTTGGAGGTCGGATAACAGCTTGTTTACTGTATTGCTGCATTTTTATACAACTTTTTCAATACATAAATATAAAATTGCGTTACATGGACAAAATCGGATTTCACAATGTCGACATTGGACTTTATGCAAGTGTAGGAACTTCAGATTTCAAATTAATTTCAGTTTCAACAAAAATTACTAACCTAACTGTCGAGCGGGTCTGTCGCCCGAACGTAAGAGTTGACGATGGGCCGAATCCATAGGGTGGTCTCCTCGTTTTGTATACGATCTTGTATCTGTAAGACTCTCGAAAACGTCACTCTTGGGGTTATGGGAATCCAGAAGAACACTTCCTTGGATCACGCTTAACGTGAACGTTCGTAGACCTACACAATTCTCCTCAATAAATTTGTTTCTTATTTGCAGGGCCTAAGTTGTAAAAAATTAACAAGTAGTACGGCCGCAGATTCACGCGTAGCAGCGTCGAAGCCGATAGACCTAAGGTGCGGGAAGCGCGTTGATAAAAGTGCAACGGTGGGAGGTCCCCTTCCGCAAGGGGTTAACAACCGGAATGATTTATTAAAAAATTAACAACCGGTACGTACCGCCCTCAACTCAAGCCCTGCTTATTTATCACTCTTACCTCGGTTGGTTACGTCGTCTCGGTAGGTTACCATCGAGTAAAGTGTCTGACTTCTTGGCGAGGTAACGCGTAAACTGAGAGTTAACTAAAATTCAACTAAACAAATGGTAAAAAATGTCTTTTTTTATAAACGCTTACTTCAAATGGCGTGATGCTGACTGTGCCGGGGGTGGAGGGTGGGTTGGGGGGGGGGGGGGGGGGGGGGTTAACGATAAATTCATGCGCTATGCATATTTTCATATACGTATTGTATTTAGTGATTTCAGGATATTACATGGGATTATTACTTAGGATTACATGAGGTTGCTCGGGATTACATGGGATTACATGGGGGGGTTACTTGCAAACGAAAAACTGCGACACTCTGTGATGATATGATTAAGGGGTTTTAGTTTAACATTAGGACGTAATTCGTCAGAGACGAACTCGTTTGGAGTGTAGAGTTTACTACTAACCTAATTTAAACTAACTTTTTAGAGTCGACATTATGCAGATCGACTTCTTCCGCCACTGCCTAAATCTATCGAGTGGGATTTTCTAAAACCAAACTGATTAGAGGGGAAGTCGCTGAGCAAAAGTCCCCCCCCCCCACGAGTAATTTTGAGAAAACAGCAATGGATCTGCAATTAGTTATTGCTGGATATTATATATATATATATATGTGTGTGTGTGTGTGTGTGTGTGTGTATGCAGTCGGGACCGGGCGCTGTGTGTTAATTATTGTGTCAGCAGTCAGCACCTCGCACGGAGTGCTGATTTCACGGAATGCGCGCAACCCCATCTTTAATTTTCCCGGACTTTGCACCATAATATTTTTTAATTTGGAAATTTTTAACTTATAATTTTTTTTTATATAAAAAATAGTATACCTAAAAATCTACGTGTATTTAGGTTTTCAGCTCATATCCTCTCATGAATTTCGTACTATGAGCCTTTGAAGTTGGCCAAAATATTTTCATCATAACATTTTTTGACGTTCTTAAATTTTAATTTTTCATGAATTGAAACGTTACCAATTTGTACCAGTCGTCCTTAAAGGGTTAATATGTGTTTCTAAGCCTCAGAAAACACTTTATATTGAATTCGAAACTTGTATTAAGAATAGAATTATTGTATAAGAATTTATTTTCTGTAAAGTTATTTCTTAGTTTATATTAATAATAAATGTTGGTGTTTTAGTTACGGTCCAGAGTATAGAGTACAGTCGTGTATAATAATTTCGGATATGGTTCAGTATGGTTCCTGGTAATTGTTCTGATATATGAGAACGGACTTTTGTTACACCCTGTATATATTATATATAAAAGGTGTAACAAAAGTCCGTTCTCGTAAGGAAATCTTTTCCGATATTTTATTTAATGACGAGGCTTGTTTTCATTTAAATGGAACAGTGAATCGCCACAATTATCGTTACTGGAGCGACAAGCATGTACGGTACTGGATTAATTGGTAAGTTGATTGTAGTGTTTGTATAGTTAAGACTATTTTCTCCTTCAATTCTGTTATATCTTATTTCCCTATGGGAGATTTTGTTACACCCTGTATATATATATATATATATATTATATATATACTGTATATATATATATATATATATATATATATAAAGGTAGCGGAATAAAGTTGATCTGCACATCGACATGCATAATGCCGATACTAAAATGTCAGTTTAAATTAGGTTTGGTTACATTATACCCGGTTAGGTTACGGTAAGTTAGGTTAGGTTAGGTTAGTCTAGTTAGGTTAGATTACTCATTTTCATTGAAAATCTGAAATGTAGTTTGAAATCTGAAATCGATATGATATACTTGCTATATATATTTTATATACTGTACATGATATGATATATTTTAGGATATGATATGCTTGCTATGATATACTTGCTATGATACTTGCTATGATATTTGCCGTATGATATACTTGCCATGATACTTGCTATGATACTTGCCATATGATATACTTGCTATGATACTTGCTGTGATACTTGCCATATGATATACTTGCTATGATACTTGCTATATGATATACTTGCTATGATACTTGCTATGATACTTGCCATATGATATACTTGCTATGATATACTTGCATAAGATCGAAAGTCGATTTTAAAAACTTTGATTTTGTTCAGGTAATGCACGATTCTTTTAAGGTTTTAAAATACTTTATTTTTCTAAAGAAAAGCCTCGTCCCATTAGTATCAATTTTCAAGGCTTTATTTCCCCCCTAAATCCAAAAAATTTCAAGCTTATAACTTTACCAACTAGTAAAAAAAATTTTCTCTTTGAAATATAAATATAAATATATATAAATATAAATGTAAACCATTTACGTGACATTACATGGCATTACATGATATTACGTGACATTTACGTGACATTACAAAGCAACAAAAGCACAAAACTGTACAATATGTACATGTATGTACATAATACAGCAAAAAAGGTCGGAACAAATGTACAATATTCAGGTTAATCACTTTTATCACTTTGTATCCATATTAACGAAAGTTGTCTCTGAAGTTGATGGACGCTCAGGTGTAACTCTTGAAGAAGGACTGAAAAAACTGGCGAGTTTTGCTTGTCCAGTTCCAAACAAATGCTTCTCGTAATCACTTGCCAGCTCGTGTAGCTTTTGGACTGTAACTCCTATACCCTATCAAAATTATTACCATAGCAATATATCCTATGACAAAGTATTCCAAAATCCCCAAGAATGTCCTTTATCATAATTGAAGAGTTCGGGCGAATAGAGGCGAATCAATCAAAATCCCGAATGGCTAATTCGCCTCTATTCGCCCGAGCGCCTCCTCTTCAGTACTAATAATAGTATTATTGTTACAGTTAATATTAAGAATAATATTTGTTATCTTAAATGGTTATTTATTAAATATTTTAGCATCTCCATAAGTAAAAATTAAAGAAAATTTTAAGCTACTTTTGTTCCATTTGGGGGTAAAAATTTGGCTATAAATGCGATTTTTGCGCGATTTTTTGTTGGAGTGAAATGGGGTTATTATGGTTGCTAGACGCGATTCGAAGCTTCTTTTTTTTAGATTTTTTATTTTAAGGGGAATGGGGTTCACCCTATCCGAAGCACCTGAGACAACACGGATACCGGCCCAATTCTGCAAGCATTTTTGGCACGAAGCACCCGGTCCCCACTATATAATATATATATATATATATATATATATATATATATATATATAATATATATATATATATATATTAGTGGTGAACCGGATATCCACATCCGCATCTACATCATTTTTAACATCCGCATCCGAACTTCTGACTGCGGATGTTATGCGGATATTACCTCTAATAAATTATGCAATTTACAATTAAATTAGCTTATAAAGTAGCTTTAGCCCTGTTCAAAAATCAACTTTTTCTTATTTTCATAGGTTTCTGTACTTTTTCCCATGCTTTTTGACCTGAAAAGGCCGAAAATCACAACCATTTTGACCTAGGTTGTTGGGAAGCATTGCCGCATGGAGCTTTAAGTTTTCTGCCTTGAAATCGGCCAAAAGCACCAGTTCCGGGGTCCCTTGAATCATGTTTTGCACTATAACTTTTTATCTAAACAAGATAAGGGCAACAAATAAGCACCAAATTAAAGTGTTTTTAATCCTCTTTCTAACTTATACAATTATGATAGTCTTGGAACAAGAAATGGCACATTGGTACATACAAAGATTTCAGAAATATCACAAAATTCGTTTTCTCACACTCAAGGCAGACAAGGCGCCTTATTCATGACACAAATTTGAGATTAACATTTTGTCACAAGTCTAATCGATCAAGAAGTGAAAGCATTACATGATGATTAATTTCATAATGACATTTACACAGTCAGTTGTTGAGAGTTTGTTTCTTGAAGCTGTCAAAGCGGCGTCTGTTGAACTCCACAGCTTGAAGGAGATAGTCCCTTTGCTTGGCATCTGTTGTTATGACATTTGCAAAGTCGCTCATCATCTTGACACCACGTTCAGCAATGTCATTCACCGCCTTCAGATTCTTAACATAGTCCAACGCTTTCTGTAGTCCTCATTCTGTGGCCAAGACGTGACAGGTTCCAGAAGCCACTCGGTCCAATGTTCAGTGTGTCCAGCAGGAAATGTGATCTGGGCCAATGAGATCAACCAGGGTGGTCTTAGCTGTGACTCTCTGGATAGAGGCTTTCCTGTTCTGAAGCTGTCTGGCTTCTCAGTGGCATGTAACTGGGCAGCAATGTCGTGCTTCAATGTGTCACTCAATCTACTGCTAAACGGGCAAATGGCACGACTTCCTGCGTCATGTACCATTTGTGGTTTCCATCTTATTAAGTACTGCATCAGCAAGCTCTAAGTCAGTTTTCTTGTACTTCAACATGTCCTGGATTAGCTTAGATCATTCACGGGAGCATCTGCAGCAGACATTGACATCATCCATACAGGAGTGTAGAACAGCGCAAGGAAGGTGTTGAGTCTTTTCCAGCTTTGATACAGTGTCCTTCGTCGTACTCAAGTTGATCTGCAAACATCAGCATTTTCATGGAGTACAGGTTTCTGGCCATCCATCTGGCCTGATGAATGGCGCCTGGTCGACTCCAGTGAATACCTCGAGGAGGCGTTTCCTCCAAGAACAATGACTGTCAGTTTCAGCCATTTCCCTGTAGTCCGGCTCTTGGAAGCCTTTCTGCTGTTAGAATGTCTTGGAGTATGTCTTCATTGTTCTTCTTCTTTTCCTTCAGCCATTTGCTGTTGATAGCCAGCATCTTTGGGTTTCCTTGGACAGTCCGTCCAAACATCCTTCAGATGCTCAAACCAGGGATTATCTGGCCTTCACCTTCCCAAACAGCTTCTCCCAAACTGCTCCTACTAGGATTTCCAGGATGTGATGTCGACAGGCCAGATAAAACACCTTTTTGTTCAGCATTTTCTCTAGCAGTTTGGCAAGCTCCTCTGTGAACTCCACTGTTCCTGGATGTAGTGTCAAAAACAAGGGCAGTAACATTATCGTAAGTTCCCATGTCTCCAGTAAATCCATTGAAGCCTCAGCCTGAGTCTGTGCCAGAAGAATTGCGATGACAGGTATCTCCCAATAACTTTCCTTCAGTGTGAAGGTGGACCAGACACTAGCACAGCTAAAGTCTCTGAGGTACTTCCAGGTTCACTGCCCAAGACATCTTTGAGCAACTTTCCATCCCAGTGTAAGGCAGCGTACTGTGGGGGTTTTCACAAAACTTGGACATGTGACTCTGGCTGATATTATACCTGACAGCATTCTGTTGCGACGTGTTGTTGAGGTTGAGATGACGAAGTTATCCAGATCAGCCCTCCAGCTTTCAAGGTGGCAGAAAACCATGGCAGTAACTTGATTGTCTGATAAACCAAAGACGATCAGCTGTATTGCAGATGACATCACTTCCATGACCTTCCTTGGAAACGTCAAAGTCACATAGTCACAGTGTCTTGATGGTGAGAACATCCAGGACGAGGCTGATGGTAATCCATGTCCTCTGTGTTAGCGTCATTGTCAGTTGAGTCACCCAGGTAATGTTCATCCACATGAACAACTGCCTCTTGTTCTGCTGTAGCTGTAAAATAGTACAACATGTTAAGACAGTAATTGTTAAGTACATGCTAAATATCGCAATGGAGTAAAACTTAAAACTTTTTGTAACGTTCAAAGTAATTAGTTTTACCTTGTTCTTGTCTATGCTGCAGTCTTTCATTCCTCGCTGCTTACTGCAGGGATCTTGTCTCAAAAATCTTGTCATGACCAGACATATGACCTTTCCTCTCAGTCTTTTGGTCTTCGTAGAACCTGATATCCTCATCTTTCTTCTCTCTGGATAACAGTCTGTTGTTCTGTATTTCCTGGATTGCATCTGGAGCTCCTATATCGAACAGGCTGTCTAATTCCAGCACAAATGCTCCTCTTTTTCCTCCAGGGTTACTTGCTCTTCCTTTGCTTTTCACCAGAGCACGATGTTTCTCATGTAGTTTCATGAAGAGCTTCATTGCGTTGTACTTGGTCATTGTCTTGATCCTAGCCATCTGCCAGAATGGGATGATAGATTCAACTGTTTCATATGCAAGGTCTTGAACCATGGGCCTCCCTGCATTTTCCGGTAAATTCTGAAGATTAAGGAAATACTGGAACGCCTGTCTGTTGGTGGGAAGCTGGGAACCACTGATAAAAGCTGAAGGGTATCCAACCAGGAAAGTTTCAGTGAGAGATCTGGTAGATGGCCCAGTTGACACCTGCCTGTGGACAGTACGTGGAGGTTCTGAGATATCAACTGTGCGCCCACGGAGCTCCCTCAGCTCCTTGCTTAATGCCATTGTGAAGTTGTAACTTGTAGATGGTTTTCTAGATTCTGATTGAGTTTCTGTTGTTTCCTGAAAAATGATAGATAATTATTATCATTATTATTATTATTATTAATTATTATTTATTTATTATTATTATTATTATTATTATTATATATTATTATTATTTATTAATTTTATGCTCTTTCATTTGATACCTAATTTGTTGCTCTATCTTGTTTAGATCAAAAGTTAAAGTGCAAAACATAATTCAAGGGACCCCGGAATTGGCGCTTTGGCCGATTTCAAGGCAGAAAATTTAAAGCTCCATGCGGCAATGCTTCCCAACATCCTAGGTCAAAATAGTTGTGATTTTCGGCTTTTTCAGGTCAAAAGCATGGGAAAATGTACAGAAACCTATGAAAATAAGAAAAAGTTGATTTTTGAACAGGCCTAAAGTAGCTTATAAGGCCCAGTCATGCACATTTCGTGTAAAGTATTAATTATTTATTAATGAACAAACAAATATATAAACCTCAAAATATAAATACGTGGTAACACAGAAAATTGAATGAAACTTACTTCATTCAATTTTCTGTGGCTGAAACTCTTGAGAAAGTTATTATTTTTATCATAATGAAAACATTAATATTAATTTTAATTCTTATGCATTGCCTGCCATAATAGTAATATCACGAAATTTGAAAAATTAGGTCATATATTCATAATTCTATATTATATTGATAGATTAACTAAATATCCGCATCCGCATCCCCGGATATTGAAATTAAGGGTCCGCATCCGCAGATGTTGAAAAACTGACATCCGGTCCACCACTAATATATAATTTAGGCCGGGTCGAAAAGGGGTCAAGGTCAAGATTTTGCTTAGGTACATATTGTGAGGTTGATCATTTTGTAATAGTAGTATCCACACCAAAAATCAAGGCTGTGGGACCTTCGCTACCCCCCCTACCGATATTCACTTTTTTCCATATGAATTTGTACGGGAAATAGGCCAAAAATCGAAAATCGTAAAAATCGACCCTAAATATTAATTTTTTTGCTTTCGGATGGCCAAAATCGGGTTCCCAGCACGAATTACATCAGAATAGACCATTCACAAACTTTTTTGAGATCGGGGGGTAGGGGGTAGGGTCTTAAATCCGGTGTTGACTCATAGCACCGGATATAAGACCTAATATTACATTATTTTTGTTTTTTTCTTTCCAGATTCCTATTTAGGTACTAGAAGGTTAAAAGTTTGTATTAAAATACGTTTTTAATGTTAAATATCAGTAATAAATAAAATATAGTTAAAATCTTATTAAATTAAATTATGGCTACTAGAAAAGAAGCCACAATGCAGCCTTCGGATATCCAGCAAAATTTTCATCTGCCATGACGCCATCAAAGCTGATGTTGTAAGGCACTTCCATTTTATTGTTAGAGAGGAAGAATCTAAAGCACAGGGTAAAATAAGTAAAAATGATTGCTATAACGTAGTTTTCAAGATATAAAAGAAATTTGGCAAAAATTTTCTTTCCCAACAATTGATACAAAGGGAATTTATGTTAGAGTTCTAGACTTATAGAAGATGCTGATAAGTTAACTAAATGCCCTATGATAAAAAGAAATGAAAAATATTATGAAAAATTAAAGAAATATGACGAGATGTTTGACATATCTCCATGCCACTGTTATGATAAAGGCATAAGGGATAGAAAACTTTGTAGGTGTGAACATAAAATACCTATTATCACTGGTCAACACTCATTTTATTGCCAATCATATTAGAGTGATTTTGGGGTAACTTTGTGGTGCTGATTCCGAATATGACATCGGTTTTGCTAGATTGGCTCTAATTTATGAGATAATTGGTACCCCATTGAAACACGTAAAAATGGAAAAAATTTAATGTTCAGGCGGAGCCTACTTACAAATCGCATTGAAATTGTCTCAAATCATACAAAAGTAAACACATGAAATACATAATGGCATTTTATTCGGTCTCACCATCTAGAATGTTCCGGTAGTTTCCCATATGCACGCGTTATGGTTACGTTTCCTATTAATTGAGGGTATTCATTATCTCAAGAACTAGAGCCAAATCGGAAAAACTACTTTCATTTTGGAATTCAGCAACCCCAAAATACCCTAAATTCGTACGAATTTCCTTGGCAACGAAAAAAAAAATTTTTTTTGTTGACCTGTGTTATAGAATGGGAAGTTTTTATTGGTCAAAAAGAAAGAAAAAAAACCAGTTATGAAAAATTGATAAAAAAACTACTTCAAGTAATTTGAGAAAGTTGGGCAAAATCCAAAAAGCACAGGAAAGGAAAAGAAATCAAAAGAAAATTAAGAGAAGCAAGGAATTTGCATCATCAGAAGTGATAGATGATGATAATGAAAATGAAGATGTCGATTTTCAAGACAGAGAGGTCTTAGATTATGAAGAAGACTTAGAATTAATAGAAAATTTTCAAAATAGATATACCTATGAAAATTTAGCCAAAACTTCAGAATGAGCAATTGCTTCAGATTAGAACTAAACCTCTAGAAATACTAGATTTTCCATGTCACAGCCAAAGCGTTGAACGGGGTGTGAACTTAGTAACTAAATCTAGCCAGGAAAGAATTGGTTATATTAATCGGCATAAATTTATTTTAAATACTTTAGAGTCTAGAAAAGAACTGCCTATTTTTGAGTGGAAAGGTCAACGGAAGGAATAAAAAAAAAAACATTAGTTTTAGTTCAAAAATTTTATTGAATTTCTGTCTCTTAATTTCTAAATTTCTACCAATAATAGCTAAAAATTTATGTATTAAATTTTTTTTGATGCATTTTTGTATTTTTTAAATTTTTTTTCATTAAAAAATAAATAAAAACTTTTATAATCGAACTTTTGTAATAATAAAAAAAATTTCGAAATAAATCGCAAATTATCTCAAATTTTATGAATTTTCTGAAAAAACTGAAACCGGTAGAGGGGGGGGGGTCCTCAGAATTCAAAAATATTTTACCAGGGTGTTACTATGATTAATTGAACCACCTCACATTATGTACCTAAAAAATAAAAAATTTCGACCTGGCCTAATATTATATATATATATATATATATATATATATATATATATATATATACAGGGTGTCCCGTAAGTCTGGACCCATAGGGAAAAATAATAAAATTACAAAATAGTCCAAAAATTTATTACATAATCTGTTCAAAGTGTCCGCCGTTGTGTCGCACACATAGTTGAAGACGCAATCTCCACTGCGACAGCACTTTCTGAATCACAGTCGCAGAAATTTCTTGACACGCCTCCACAATGCGTGCTTTAAGGTGGAAAATGTTCTGAAGTTTGACCTCGTACACTTTGGCTTTCAAGTGGCCCCACAAATAAAAATCATAATAAAAAATAATAAAAAAATAATAATAATAAAATAATAATAATAACATAATAAAAAAATATATTATAAATCCCTATGGGTCCAGACTTACGGGACACCCTGTATATATATATATATATATATATATACACACTATCCAGCAACAGCTAATTTACACACTGTTATTTTCTCCTACTCCTCTGCAACATCCCGCTTCATTTGCGGGATTTGGTGGAGGAGAGAATTAGTTTCCGCTCTCCTCCCGCCCTCGTAACAGCCAGTCACGCGTGGCTGTTCATTGACTTTGCACAAGAACCTGTCTAGATGATTCTTGAAATTATATATGAATGAAAATGAAAATGAAAAGGTTTATTGGCAGACTATAGTCCATATGACAAATATTATTAATACAATGACAGTTCACATACTAAGGATAAAAATATATGCAATTGATTAGAAATAATACAGTAATGTCGAAGTTAAGTGGAGCTACAGACAGACGTTTTCGTACAAAGAATTCCATAGCTTAGAG
Source organism: Bathynomus jamesi (assembly GCA_023014485.1). Lineage (NCBI taxonomy): Eukaryota > Metazoa > Arthropoda > Malacostraca > Isopoda > Cirolanidae > Bathynomus > Bathynomus jamesi. Next base: position 70,743 of record JAJOZX010011243.1, read on the forward strand.
GATAAATGGCAGGACTCATGGATAGCTTGGATAATCGGGTTGGTTGATTTTTTAATTCTTTGCATTAGACTGTATTGAGCACGTCTTGTTACCTCCGGGAAGCTCGGGACAGTGCGGGTAGCAAACATTTGCGAAGCAGAGCATCTCGGGAGTAATTTATGTAACAGTCTAAAAGACCTGTTATACAGCAAAGTTAGAGTTCTGCCAGAATCTTTTTTATAATTCACCCAGAGTTGCTGTCCGTATATATTACTGCAGAAAGTACGAAAGAGAGTGTCTTTAGCTTCGCTTGTATAGAACCGAAAGTTCCTTATAGTCATATTCGCTTTAGCACAAAGGCTTCAAAATTATTTTTTTTTTATCTGAGTCATCACTCAAGGAGCTTGTAATAGTTTGACCCAAATACTTAAACTCTTGTACTTCCTCAATTGCTTCACCTCTCATTTTAAACTTAATGTCAGCTGGCTGATTATAGCTTTTAGGATGAAATTGCATAACCTTAGTTTTTGTAACATTAAAAAGAATATCATGTTTCTGCAAATACACTTCGCAGACTTTTAGTAGCCGATCCAGACCTTTAACAGAGGGACTTATTAACACCATATCATTGGCATGAACTAAGTTATTTATCCTTGTGTTATCTATACAACATCCCACTGCTGCCTCATTAAGTGACGCAATTAATCCGTCGATATACACATTAAACAGCACAGGGGAGAGCAAGGAGCCTTGTCTCACCCCGCAAGAGGAGCCAAAACATTCGGATAGTACATTGCCCCACCTAACGGTAAAAGATTGGTGGGAATACCAAAATTTCAATAAATTTAATATGTACATGGGAACCTTCCTGTCTTCTAGTTTTGCAAATAAAATATTGTGGTTCACTCTACAGTATCATATGCCTTACTGATAGCTAGGAAACAGTTATAAATAGTTGAATTATTGTCAATGTATTTAGATATTGTTTCTTTAAGTACATAGATACACAGGTCAGTTGAGTGGGACCTTTTAAAACCAAACTGATTAAATGTCCATAGGTAATCATTTAATCGGAGTAACAAGAGGTTTCTAGTAGTTTCGAGAAGCAGGAAGCGACAGCAATAGGCCTGTAATTATTGCTGGACAGAATGTCTCCTTACTTATTTTTGACCGGGGCAAAATATATACCCTCATGAACTCTGCAGGGATATGGCTATGAGCAAGCATGGCTGATAATAGCAATGATATATGTAGACATACTACGTTATTGGCATATTTTACGTGCTCATTCGATAGGTCATCTACCCCTGACGCAGAACCAGTCTTTAACCTGTCCCTCCCACAGGTGTTTCGCTGCAATCCATCTTAAGAGTATCCCAACTCACACTGTTAAGAATGTTAGAGTAATGTTTTTTCCACAGCTTTGCAATTTCATCCTCCCCCGACACCCCATCGATTGTCGGAGGGAGGACACTTTTGACACCCGTTTGATATATATAGTTTGATGTATATAGATAGATATATAGATAAGAATTTGCAGTGGAGTGATCATGTAAATTATATCGGGGAAAAGATTTCAAGAAACGTTGCTATAATGTTTAAACTTAGAAATGTAGTCCCTAAACAAGTTTTATTGACTCTTTATCATACTCTTGTTCTTTCTTTTATAACGTACTGCACCCTTGTTCGGGGAAACTCCGCTAACAACGCATTAAATGGTATCTTTGTCATCCAAAAACGAGCAATAAGGTTATTATCTGATGCTGATTTCCTTGATCACTCTAGTGCATTATTTAAAGAGCTAAACCTACTAAAGCTCAATGATATAACCAAACTTTATTTTAACCAAATAACCAAATAACCAAATTTTATTTTTATTTACGAGTGTAAGAACAAAATCATTAATTTACAATAAGTAAATAGATATTTTGTAACTCATCAAGAAATCCACTCGTATCAGACCAGAAATAGATCAAAGCTTGTTATACCTCAATTTAGATTGTCTTCATCTCAAAAACTACCCATTTTCATTGGATTATAACTATGGAATGACTTAAATGCCAATATAAAAAATATTGTGAATGTAAATTTGTTTTAAACCAAGTTGAAATCCCAATTAATAATGGCATACTAACAAAAATCTAGGATTAATGTCCATTACTATTGTTTACTAATTATTAATTTCTCGTGTGTAATCTACAGTAGTATTAAAAACACATTTCTTGGGATTGTTCAGTTCTTATCTCTCGTGTATAATATTGGTTTTTTTTGTATGGTATTGGTATAGTGCCTTCAATGGTGACCTTGTATTTGTCATGTCAGTAGTGATAATTTAAGATTAATACACGTTTTAACTATTAATAATACTTATTTACTTATTTATTTATTTATTATTAATTAATAACAACTAGATGTTTATTTTTAATAAGAGCCCAGTAAAGCCTAAAGCTTAAGGGCCAAATTAAATAAAATAAATAGTCGAGCTTCACAATTATTCATGTCATTGTGAATTGTAAAACTAATGTATTTATTTTATTATTAATAATTCAATTCAATTCAATAGATATACTGATAGACAATGATATAGAGAAGTCACTAAGTGATTTTTCCCAATAAGTGAAAAAAAGATGAGGTGAAGCTATTTCCTCGAGGCGGAGAATGGTCGAAAGGAAAATCACCGAAAGAAAAAAAAATGGTCGAAAAGTCAAATTATCGAAACGTAATTTAATCGAATTCAACCTAACTAAACTTCGAGTAACCAATTCTCTTCCCAATCTCGGTAATTCGTCCATGAATGAGAAATCCCAAAGCGGGAATTTTACAGAAGCAAATTCTCAAACTGATCTATTCTCGATCCTATTGAAGGATTTCCTTTTTTAATTTAGAATTTTTACAGAAAATACCCCTTCGGGCCCGGAAGACCCCCTTTTTTAACCCATTTCTAAGTCAGGAATCTCTTTCCCCAAATCTGGAATTACGTCTTTTGGTCCGAGAATGAGAATGCAAATATCACTAAGTGGAAGTAATCACCTCACCAGATCTTAAATATACCTTAACCTGACCTGTTAAATTTGAGTTAAATGAGATCCCGCTGGATAACTTAGAGAGAGAGAGAGAGAGAGAGAGAGGAGAGAGAGAGAGAGAGAGAGAGGGGAAATATTTATGCAAAACTTCTCTGTACGCAAACTCAGCAAAGATGGTCTTTTATAAATTGTTATTTCAACACAAAAGAAAGTTTGCAAAGTATATTTTTACTGGATTCTCGTGTCGGCATTCCCCTTTAAGCTAAGTACAGTGCTTCTTTGCGGCATTCCCCTTTAAGCTAAGTACAGTGCTTCTTTGCGTAAGAAAGAAAAAACCCATCTAAAATTTCGTTTCGTGGCACCTCCGTCGGGCGTATACTTTCGATCAATAAGGTATTCGTTGAGGTTATCCTCGAGACTAAATTAAACATGCTTTTTCAGATCCTCCTTCGGGAACAAATGAAGTTTTGTGGGAGCCATTCTTGGGGTCCTTAAAAACCCCCTTCGGCAGCTGTTATTGCTTTCAAGTTACTTTCGTATATAAAATTCAATTAGGTGTATTAGGGACTTTTCAAAAAGCTTTTTAATGAGACATTATGCACTATTAGGGAGGTATCAGAAGGCACCACTTTCACTCAACGAGCCATCCCAGCTCTGAAAAATAAATTCTTAAACTTGGTAAAGTATGAGCAGTGTTTGACCATTTTCTATTATATATTCTGTACCTTTTATAGAACATATAAAGCCTTTCCCATTTTATAAAGTGCAGTCATTGTACTAAAAGCATATATACATACATATACAGTACAGGAGGTTTTTCCTTTTTCCTTGTGTGTATATATATATATATATATATATATATATATTATAATCCCATTGATATTTGTGCAAATCAGTTTAACACTGAAATTACGTGGGCTAAAATTCATTTAAATATTTTTTATATATGACATCAAAGAAGTTGGTAATCCTGCTCTTAACTCGTACTTGTATTGCTTCAAGAGGAAGAGAGAGAGAGAGAGAGAGAGAGAGAGAGAGAGAGAGAGAGTTAAAATGTAAACATATTTTCTTTTTTAGCAATAGCAAAACACTACTAACTTTCTCTTTTCTCAAAAACAAAAAAAAAAGACTAAAAACTGGAAAAAAAACTTTCTTCAACTTCTCGTTTTGGGGGTAAATTTTCTGCTTAATTTTTGTCCCTGACTGAACATCATTTAAATTACACTTCCGTTTCAGTGGCAAACGCTTTCAAACGGTGGCCGTTTTTTTTTTTTGGAATTCTTTTACTAGTTTGAATGCAATATTTTTTTTAGGTTTGATATTTCAGGAGTATGATGCGTTTCTCTCTCTCTCTCTCTCTCTCTCCTTGGCTACTTTTCCAGGGTCAAGGTATTTTCTTCAACCTTTTTCCGTACCTGCCTCTGGCAGGGAGGGAGCGGAGGGTGGGGAGAGAGCCTTCTACTTTTCTATCCAGTTTTCTACTACTGCTAGGATAGTTGAAAGAAAAATAAACTTTTACAAAATTTTCCCTGGCACCCGTTGCCATTGGTACCTCCTCGGTATGAGCCGCAAGGCCTTTTGAGGTACTTCTTTTCCTTGTAACTCCTTGTAACTCTCTCTTGAAGCAATACGAGTACGAGTTAAGAGCAGGATTACCAACTTCTTTGATGTCATATATAAAAATATTTAAATGCAACGAACAAGTAATCTCAAGTTCCTGGGTTCACGACTCGACTGAGACTTCAAATTTCAACGATTGAGGTGATTCTCTGGGACTTCCTCGTTGCGGGCAATGGTTCGGATCCAACCTTAAGCTATAAATCCCCTCCGTCATCCCTCCATATAACCTCATAAATGTTAAAAAAGCCTTTAAACCCAACCAAATATTAACATTACTCCATCAATCTATCTCTCTGTCGCTTCTGTAGAATTTCCATCAAATATTTTATTGTTTGTCTGTAAATGAAAAACCTGACCTTAAAGTTAAGGTCATTAGAGTGTAGAAATGTATAAAACTCAATTTAAGAGTAAGAATTTCTCCTTCTAATGTTATTCATGGTTGAGTCCTTCCAATTTTGTTTTTCAAACAAGCATCAAAGAGAACTAATTACTTTGTCGGAGTTTTTCCAATTAGAAAAGTATATCGGTTATTGAAAGTCGAAAATCTATTTACCTAATTATATATATATAAGAGAGAGAGAGAGAGAGAGAGAGAGAGAGAGAGAGAGAGAGAGAGAGAGAGAGAGCGTGTAATTATCAAGAATGGTGCTAAGAAACCTCATTTTTGTATAAGGTGAATAACAGGATTAATTATTTGAACCTACTTCATTATTTCAAAAAGTTTCGTGAAATTACGATACTCGTCACGAGTGAAAATACTAAAATTATCTACGCGTAAAGTAGATTAGAAAGAGAAATATTTAAAAGTAGAAACTCAAATATTAGGAAAAAAAAAAGCACATTAAAATTAACAGTAATTATTCTAACGTAAAAATTTACGTAATAATATGAGGGACAATCCTTCTGAAGTTTACACACTTTACGACACACGGTCAAAGATATTTAAGAGATGTTAGGGATGATGATGATGATGGTGATAAGAAAAAATAAACAATGAATTTAACATGTATTAGCTAGTACAGGGTGAGCGAAAAGTCCCTGTGCACCTGTTCACTTCCAACACAGTGCAGGTACAGTTCACTAAACTTCTTGCAGGTGCACAGGGACTTTTCGCTCACCCTGTAGTATGCAATGCGTGCGTCGAAGACAAATTGTTCCGGTAGGGGGTTAGTTGCTCGTCCTTCGTCTACCACAGGACACAGATTGGTGTTAACGTTGCCATGAAGGAGGTAAATATATTACGTGTAGCGGTCTTGTCACTGCACGGTGCACTCCTCACCCCATTTCTCAGATTGTCTTCTGACAGTACACGGCTATCCTGGTTACGTGTAAACTAGTAATTTATAAGGATTCTAGAATGAATACTAGTTCTTTAGATCAGAGGTCTCAAATTAATTTTGGTTGCGGGCCGCACTACTACTTCCTGCGGGCCAAGATTAAAATTAACACTCTAAATATAGTCCAAATTTTCACCAATGAGCTATGGAGGGGTACACAATCCAACAATGCTAGACTATAGCGTCAAATGCCAAGGAAATACGGGCATTCAACAGGTAGAGAGTGTTTAAAAACTTTAAAAACATAAAATTATGCGCACCGTGCAGCCAACATTCCCAGTACGACAATCGGTGTTGTGGGGAATACAGTTCATTCGAGTTCGGGCAGGTCGCTCCGGAAATGTCCGAGGGCCGAGTGTTTGAAACCCCTGATCTAGATGGTTTGTTGATCTGTCAGGAATCTGAAAATAGCTGGTTGATCATTTTTATGACCACTGTATATTCAAGTATGGCTGATTTCTGGGGTTTGTCAAGGTGTCTAGAAGTATATTTGGAGATTAAAATATATATACGAGAAAAGGTGTTTTTTTACCTTTTTCTCGATTGTAGGGCGTTTAGACCTATATTGTGTGTAATGTAGTTGAGAAATCTTTTTCCTGCCAAAGTATAAGTTCATTCTCATGAAAACTTCGGATGATTCAGTGTAAGTCCAACGTTCTATTTAACTTACAAGTAATACGTATCATCCGCCGAAAGCATTTGTAGATCGTAAAGGATGTCTTGTACAGTTGGGCTTCATGTTAAACTGCATTTAGCAGTCCTGCATGTGAGTCAGATACAGGAACATTTTGTGAGGCAAATAGTGAGAAGTTAACCATACACTAGTATGGCCATCAGCGATCAGCACCGTCAGCATGAACATAAATAGCCTCTGTTCGTGAAGTTATATTCATTGTACTTACGAGACTTTTAAAGCATAGCAAATAATATCAGTTCATCAAAACTAACAACCCAACGTTATTTTTTTCACAAATTGCTACAACAACGGACGTTTATACAGGCGAAAACCGTTGTTTATGATATGAAGAGGAGATTAGCATGAACTGAGTACGTCAAACATGGATCGATGGCATTTTGAAAACCTGTCTTGTCGCTAGATAAGTCTCGGTTTAATGAGTACACCTCAAGGAATGCATACGATTAAATAGGGGCTGGATCTTTAAAAAATTTAACAATGTATTTACAACCGTTACAGTTTAACGTTTTAGTGTTTTTTTTGTTTGTTTGTTTATTTAACCTCTTTCGCAACATCTAACGTCATGTCGGAGGGGACCTACAGCTTTACGTGAGATCTGAACCACGGGTCATAATCTGAATCACGGTGGTACATAATCTGAATGCAGAGGACGGTATTTCATCCAATTAATCTTCAGACCCAGTGTCATTTAACTTTGCTGATCGACAGGAAGCGGCGTTACGACATTGACCACGACGTAGCCCGAACGTTTTAGTGTAAGACGGATCATCTGATATTTAATCACCCAATTAATTCTCCTAAATTATATTGGAGAGAGAGAGAGAGAGAAAGTTACAAGGAGTTACAAGGAAAAGAAGTACCTCAGAAGGCCTTGCGGCCCATACCGAGGAGGTACGAATGGCAACGGGTGCCAGGGAAAATTTTCTACACACTCAAATAGTGTGCAAGATTTGGTCTAACCTTTTCTTGAAATGATCCACAGAGGAACTGTTCACAACTTCTGAAGGTAAACTGTTCCACGTGTCACAGATCTTATACGTAAAGTAATTCCCACACACACTAGTCCGTTTCAAATCCAACTTCCAACCATTGTTGCGAGTTGGTTATCATTTAAACTAAACATGCTTCTAAAATCGACATCGTTGAACCCACGTAAAAGCTTGAAAAACTCGATGAGTTGACCGCGCAGCCTCCGAGTTTCCAGCGAAAACAAGTCCAAGGCGCGTAAGCGTCGATTGTAGCCCATATGCCTAACGGAAGGGATTAACTTTGTGGCCCTCGCCTGCACTCGCTCCAGCTTCTCAATATCTTTCCTGAGGGTGGGAGACCAGAACTGCACAACATACTCCAGGTGCGGCCGAACCAGGGAATTGTACAGAGAGAGCACAATCTCCTTGTTCCGAAACTGAAATTGCCTCCTGATATAACCCAACAGCTTCTGGGCTTTCTTTTCCACCTCTACGCACTGTTTCGTAAACTTAGAGAGAGAGAGAGAGAGAGAGAGAGAGAGAGAGAACAGACAGACAGACAGACAGACAGACAGAACCCCCTTCAATAAAAGTAAATTGATCCTAGAACCAATATGAATAAGTGGAGATAGCCAAATACTGTCGATGTACACAATGTTAACAAGCAAAATGTCGATCTGTCCGATGTGGACTTTCATAATGTCGACACCAGAATTTCTAAACTTGCTTAATTAATACAAAAAATCTCACCCTTATACATGTCATTTAAATCCTTGTTAAATTAACTTAAATTATGTCAGGTTAGGTTACACTAGGTTAGGTTAGGTCTGATTTAGGTTAGGTTAGCAGTTTTCAAAAAAAAAAGTTCGTTTGTACGATACAGTTAGTTACAAAAATCTTTATGCACTGCGCCACACGTATACCTTATGCCGACTTCCGTAACCTGTGGTTCACTGTACAGATAGTACAAAATATAAAAACTAAATTATATTGTAAAGGAAACCAAAGTATATTGCATTTAAGTAAAAATAAATCTTGTGATTGGCTACATGAAGGAATCTCCCAGCCAATCAAAAATTGATTGACTCACTGACTGAGTGACTCATTCAATTGATCTCATTGACTGATTCTCCTCCAAGTGTCCAAGTGTGAAGGGATTAAATTTGACGAATGCAACTTATTTTAAATTTCGGTTTTTGCATTCGTTCATGTTTTAAATATCTTTTCTTTTTTTGAGTTGGGCTTATCTAAGTTATCTATAATTATCTTTGAAAGTTATCTAAAATGAAATTCAGACAATTAAGGGAGGTTTCTCTAAAAAAGCTAACTTATTAACTGACGATGGAAGCCAATTTGAGAATTATATTTTCAATTTTTTTTTATAAAGAAATAAAAAATTTTAATTTTTTATTATTAAGTAAACCCAAAAGAGGAAAAAAGATGTATTTTCCTGCAAAAAAATACATCTCCAAGTGTATTTTTTAAGAAAAAATTAAACAGATAATGTAGTTTTAGACCTTATGCCCATTTTACTGACGTGACATTCTAGTGATACTCTTATTGTCCTAATTTAACCTAAACTAACTTTGGGAACGTAACTAGGCCTAACTTTTACTTTTAAAGTTAATGCGCATGCCGTACCCAGTGATTTCTGTAAGGATATTGCTTTTGAAGTAAAGGAACACTATGGAAAGAAACACTGTGGAAAGGAACACTATGAATAATTTATAATTCGTCTTAGCGCAGTTAAAGAGAGGAGTCCAAGGTTCAAAAGTATTGTGATCTCAGCAGTTGCATTCTTATGAAAAAGTATACTATACCAGTACCTACTCGGGCGAGTATCTTGACAGTGAAACTGCTTCACTTTATCGGACGTTAGCTAAAACTTAAGTCAGTTTCCATCAAAAAGTTCTTACAATCGTACTGCAGGAAGCAACTTTTATATAAATAATAGAAAGTGCAGTTAATTCCATCCAAGATACACTCAATTTCGCAACATTTTTACAGTCAAATAGACAATTGGCCCAATATGCAGATCCTTTGAAATCCACTGATACGTGGCATCGCTAAACTTCAACATGTTTTCACTTCGTGATCTTTCAACATGTTTTCACTTCGTGATCCAGCTGCCACAACTCTCCAAAACCGAAACAGGGTGATCAATTAAATGAGGTAAAGAGAATAAAATGAGTTTAGATTTAACTATAAGTAGAATATACATTACAGTAGGCTGAGTAAGATTAGATTAAACTGGAATAAATTCGGTTATGGTGAGTTGGGTTAGAATGACTTAAGTTATATTACTAACTCGTATATTTTGTTAGTGCCACATTCAATCAGTGAGATTTCAGATATTCGGATATCAGATAGGTATGGCACCTTTAATTTTCATTACTCTCAGCTGTTAAAAGTCATTTCTTCCTGTAATTTCCTGTAATTTATTATTACAAGGAATAAAGACATCAGGAAACGAAATAACTAGTTTGGGGAGATGAATTTCTCATAAGAAAGAGGAACCGATTATACAGGGTGGCCATAAAGTCTGGAAATATAGGATCGTATTAAGGATTTATTAACATAATGCACAACGGAGAAAAAAAAATTATCGTAATATAATCCTATATTTGCAGATTTTATCGCCACCCTGTATATAAATTTCCATAATTCATTTCTTTCTTCACGATGTCCGTATATTATTTCTCTTCCTCGACTTTGTAGACTGTTTTTTTAATAGTTAAGTTATTGATAGGTTTGTCTTTCTTGTAGACTAAGTACCTGACATCATCAGTCAGAATGTAAGTCAATACAAGGTTATTTATTCATCTATTTCTCGCAGAGAGAGAGAGAGAGAGAGAGAGATTAATTAAAATTAATCCTGGATTGAATATTTATAACGCTAATTCGTCCGCGCCATCTTTAAAATCTGAAAAGAAAACTATTTTAATAAATCCGACAAAGAAATATTTTCTGAATTAATGGAATCCAATTATCTTCAAAAGAAAAGTTAATAAAATTACTTTTCAAGTTAATATTAAATTCCATTCATAATTTAATTAAAACCAGAAAAACAATAATTATTCTTATAAAGTTTTCACATTTCATTAAAAATTCATAATTGGGAGAGGATACGATTTAAATACATTTTTTAAAATTACTTTAATAATATTATTTTTTGTTAAATAATAAAAGTAATAATTTGATCGAAATTAAAATATTTAAAAATAAATTAAAATCCAAAGAATAAATTTGTAAAAAAAATTGGATTGAGAAATGAAGATTTTTTAGTTAAATTTCTTATAAAAATATTGATGAACACTTTTACGTTTCAGCTGGGTTTGTACCGTCATCGGGTACAGTTATTGAGGTAAATATCTTACCAATCTTTAGCAATACCTTCATCTGAAATTAATTTAAGAATCCTGTATGTAATTCGGCAAGCGAAGCCAAACGTATGTAACCTTTGATTCATTTTTTTTCCAACCAACATATTTGCCAGCTCGTTTAGTGAGGCTGCTCCCGCTCAATATTTCTCAACAATTTTTAAAATTTTGTATAGTCAGGGGCTTTTTCATTCTTATTACCTCCCTTCCCCAACACACACACACACACACACACACACACACACACACACTACTTATTTCATCTCATGTGATATTCCTCGAATTACTCGTATCAAATATACTCAAACTAAAATCTCCAACATTTAGAACTTATAGCTTCTTCTTGAGGATGAATTCTAGGAGAAGTTTTTCCTTCTTTTGGATATCAAAAGATAAGATAACTTCTTTTAATGATATATATATATTATATATAACTTGTTTATCTGAAAGAAATGATCCTCAAAAATTCTTTTTTCAGTGATTTGAGACGAGAGAAAATAATATATCTGTGTTATAGAAGGAAGTTACGAGACATTTTTGTTTTTCAGTGATATACTCCCACCCACGTTCTCAGAGTTTACAAGCATGGAAGCATAATGCAAAATGCATAAGCATCAATTCTAACAATGCTTTCCTTTGAAAAAAAAAAAAACCCCTTTGAAAGAGCCTCTCATTTGAAAGGATTTACATCGCAACTTCCACAATTACCTCTAATCCATTTTTCTCCTCTTCGCTAATAACGCATTTGGGGGCTATTTCAACTCATTCAAAGCAGCCTTTAAGCCTTCCACTTGCAAATTCAATGTCATTCAAAATTTTCGCTTTAGCAAAAACGTCAGTATAAATTTTTACATAAATTCTTATTTTAAAGGAATGAATATTTACATTAAATTTACATTACATTACATTACGTTAAATTAAATTACATTTACGTTAGTAAAAATATGAAGAAAAATCATTAATATTAAAAATATTAAAATGTCTTAATGTATTTATTTATTTATTTAAAGCATAGCTTAAATGAGTTGAAAGATTTAATCTTAAGTCAATTCTTTGCTGATTTCACAAAATTATGGGTACCCTGGGTAATCTGCACCAAATTTAGTATATACATTAAGAAAGAACCGGGTAAGGTTTCAGTAACACACTCGCCCTTCCCAGTCTTCCCCCTAGGTTGTGTTTCGGGGTGTTTTTTGCTGCGCAAGGCCCAGCGGGAATCCCATTTTATATATATATATATATTAATATATATATATATATACACGGTGTGAACCAAAAGTAGGTGGACAGTAGGTTGAATACGGTTTGTGTTATATTATATTATAACTATGGTGTTCATTATAACTATGGTGTTTGTGTTATATTATATTAAATATTATAACTAAATTTATTTAAATTTTATTTTGTATTATAGTATACAAAAAAATTAAATATGTATTCTCAAAATAAACGTTATCATTTACTGTCCACCTACTTTTGGTTCACCCTATATATAATATATATATATATATAATATATATATATGGTGCTCTTCCAATACGTGCTCTACCGTAAAATGTACATTCCAATATGTGCTAACTAACGAAAATATCACGACCTAACCTAACCAATCGTTAGGTCAATTGTACGCCCTTGACGATTGGTTAGGTTAGGTCGTGATATTTTCGTTAGTTAACACATATTGGAATGTAAATTTTACGGTAGAGCACGTATTGGAGAGCACCATATATATATATATATATATATATAATATATATATATATACTGACTTTGCAAAGCATTCAACAAGTGTGAGAACCCATAAAACTGAATTACCAAGTGATAACGGAAAGAATTAGTCATTACGTGCAAATAAGAGGCAAAGTAAAAGCGAGACTATAAGCTAATTAGAATCAGTGGTTCGTACAAACGACAAACAACAGCCACACTACTTAATTACACTTCTATCCACAGTAGTGAAAATATACTATTAGTTTAATATCTTTACTATTAAGTTAATATCTTATTTTTTAATAAGAAAAATTAACAAACGTATCTGTTGTGGTCCGTAAACGAAGTAGAACAACGTACAAATAACCAGAAGAGAAGATATTATAAAGCAATATTGATTAATTCAGGTCTTTGAAGCAATGGAATGAGGAACCCAAAAACATAAACTTGCGTTCGTCAGATGAACGATACTCAAAAAGAAACCGGTTTTGTATAAAGGACTCAGAAATGTATTTTATAGTACGAATATATACTTTTGTAAGTAATAAAGTCCTAAGGTAACGGGACTAAAACCTAAATTGTATGATGAAGCAATTACGACGGAGAAATTATGATGAAGCATTTATGACGGAGCCATTATGACGAACAATTATGACGGAGCAATTATAATACGGTGAAAGACAAAATTTAAAAGACTTCGTAACAAAAGTGCCCACCAAATTCACCTATATTTTTGTCATCAAAAGGGACTTATCAATTCGCTCCTCCATCAAATCTTAAAGCGGACAAACAAGTTTACTTTGTAAAAATATACAGAACTCCGCGCGCGAAATTTTGGTAGTGCTGTGCTGTGTAGTGCTGTGGGAACGCGTGGGAACGGCGTTCCCTTACTTTTTTTGGTAGACGGAACGGCGTTCCCTCACTATTTCAAATAAATCCGAACTTACAAATCTCTAACGTCATGAAATTTTAATTCCCACCCCTAGAAGAAATATGAGAAAGAATCATTAACTGTTTCATTTCTTTTAGCTTCGACTGAGGCAATGCTAGCCTATAAAGATTGGTGAAACAGTCACCACGGCGTACCAGTTGTTAACTTTTTTTTAGTTAATCATTCCAGTTGTTAGCTATTTTTATTGATCGTACTGGATGTCGTATATCTAATGACACTGGAAATACTGCATCTTCAACCTTGGAATATATCCTAATATCCAGTGCATATGACCTCAAAATATCCCTGAAATTGGTCAGATTTCAAAAGATTTCCCGGGGGGCTTACAGTGCCCCCGGACCCCCAGCTAGGAATTGGTCCTTCCCTCCACGCCCCCTTTCAATCAAAATAACATTCTCAATAACTTCTCAATATTAGCCCATGCTCTCGTTAAGAGAATAACAAATACAATTAGAGAAATTCCTGTTTCTAGGGGGGCGCGCCCCCCTGGTTAAGAACCACTGTTAGACCCAAAAGTTTAGAATTTTTCGATAAGAATTCTTATTAAAGTTTAAATAAATGAATTTTCAAAGTTTGAATAAATCGAATTATTTTCCCCTTTTTTTACTTTGAAATGACGTTTCAATGTATTTCTGTTGGTTTGTTTCTATAACCTTCAAATTATAACTTTTACTAATATTTTTATAAGCTTATCATATTAATAGGATATTGACCTCGACCGACATTTAACTTTACAAATATACAGTGTGTGTGTGTGTGTGTGTGTGTGTGTGTGTGGTGTGTGTGTGTATAAAACAGTGGATACTACAACGATATGTCAGTGAAAATGATGGAAAATGATAGAAATGATCGAAAAACTGGTACCAAACCTAAAACTAAACCCAATTACCATTCAAACAACACTTGAAAATAGAAAAGGCAGAATGTGTAGTGTTCCCAAATTAAAGGCCCGACAAGGGACCTCCTCAACACTGAAAGAAAATAGCTTGGCTGTCAGAGAGCCAAGACATTTTAACCAGCTTCCGAAGGACCTCAGAAACGTTACAGGAGTAAAAGGACGGTAGCAGATGAGCCGGGTGTACATGGCTACGTACGGTGGAGAGCGTAAGAAAGCAACTCGCTCCTCCACCAAGTCAGACCTAGAGGCGGGCCCACCAGCTTGACCGTCGTGTGAAGAGAGACCAACGCACGGAACAGCAACGAGGTTAACGAGTGAGGAGAACCAGGAGCTGGCACAGCGCTCAAAACAACTAATGCTTTCCATTGCACTAATAACTCCTATATCATTATTATTAGCAGCAGCATCAGGATTCGAACCCCTAACCTCAATGTCTTCACTTTACGTATCAGGAAACGATGTTACCACTGAGCCACGGAAACTGCATATATATATATATATATATATATTATATATATATATATATATTATACGTATGTATGTATGTATGTATGTATGTATGTAAATTTTTTTTACATCGGAAGCCTTTTCAGCGGATCTTTTAGACAGTGGTTCTTAACCTTTTTACTACCATGCCCCCTCTAGGAATTGGTCCTTCCCTCCACGCCCCTTTCAATCAAAATAACATTCTCAATAACTTCTCAATATTAGCCATGCTCTCGTTAAGAGAATAACAAATACAATTAGAGAAATTCCTGTTTTAGGGGGGCGCGCCCCCCTGGTTAAGAACCACTGTTAGACCCAAAAGTTTAGAATTTTTCGATAAGAATTCTTATTAAAGTTTAAATAAATGAATTTTCAAAGTTTGAATAAATCGAATTATTTTCCCCTTTTTTTACTTTGAAATGACGTTTCAATGTATTTCTGTTGGTTTGTTTCTATAACCTTCAAATTATAACTTTTACTAATATTTTTATAAGCTTATCATATTAATAGGATATTGACCTCGACCGACATTTAACTTTACAAATATACAGTGTGTGTGTGTGTGTGTGTGTGGTGTGTGTGTGTGTGGTGTGTGTGTATAAAACAGTGGATACTACAACGATTTTCAACGTACAAATAGAACGTATATTTATAGCAGGATGATGCTGAAAATAACGAACATTTATATTATTAATGTTACTAAAAGAACTCATATATATATATATATATATATCTATATATATATTATATATATATATATACAGAGCCTCTGCAATTGACTCTCAAACTAGACAGTAAAATTCTCTTGTCGTAAATCTGTAATGGAGTTTCTATTAAATTTTATATAAAGCCTTCGAGTTCAAGAGGAGATTTTAAGATGTCATTTTAACATCTGGAATAAGTTAATGATGTTAATGATGTCGATGAGTGAAAGAATGGATGTTTGGATGTATTCATTTACTTGTTTTTGTTATTATCAGTAAAGTTTATTTCGCCCTGCTTCAAGGAATCACTTTTTGAGAGATTAAAGAAAAAATGATAGCACTTTCGTGAGAATTATTAAACAAACCCTCATATATATATATATATATATACAGTATGTGTTTTATACACGGGAAGGAGGGGCCATGGGCGAATGCCTGCAAAAGCCCCCGCCCCTTTATAGAAGAAGAAGAGAGCCAAAATCAAGGTCCGAGGTTTTCGAGATACCTAGACACTCTGCGTTTGAAAGATGGGAAGTGATAGACAGGAGGAAAGATGGATTGAGGAAGATTGCTCCAGAGTTGACCGGTTGAGTAGATGAAAGATTGAACATATATGAGTTAACGTAATAAATACGGGGTGTTCAAAAAGCAACGCAACCCATTGGAGAATAATATATCATTGTAACCTAACTCCTTTTTTTCTGTTTCGGGTTGCGTTTCTTTTGAACACCTGTACATTTTCAATAATTGAATAAAAGCAGAAGCAATATATATGGATGAGAGTTATTAATATTCACAGTACAAGTTTCGATACTTCACGGATCATCTTTCAGTTGTACAATGGAAGAACTAAAGAGTGTGAAGTCCTTAAATATTGGAGGGTTGGAGCTCACGTGGTTAGGGCGTGGCTTGTTATAACTTTCCTTATCGCCGGACTAAATCTATAGTTTACTTCTGATAATTTGAAGTTCGAAAGAGTTTCAATTAAAGCAGACTCAACTATCAATCTTTTGATGTAATATTTGAGTTAAAAACTATTTCTTCATCAATTAAATGAGTGATTTTATTATTATATCATATTATTATTATTATTATGTCGGACGTGTTTAAAATTGCTGTGGATCGTTAGTAGATCGGACGTCTTTCTGCGTTCTTCAATTGCTTTTCCAAACTTCTACATGGTGTCCTGTCCAATATAGTTTTATCGCAATGATTACAATGGCTATATGCAGTGTGTGTGTGTGTGTGTGTGGTGTGTGTTGTGTGTGTGTGTGTGTGTGTAAATGAAAATGAAATGAAAAGGTTTATTGGCAGACTATAGTCCATATGACAAATATTATTAATACAATGACAGTTCATATACTAAGGATAGAAATATATAATATATATATATATATATATATATATAAGCATATTATATATATATATATATATATATATATATATATATACTGTGTGTGTATATATATATATATATATATATATGAACTGATAATGTGCCTCTTATGTCGTTTTATCCTGAAAATATCGGCCATTCCATAAATCCCTGAATGAGAACTGGCTTTCTTTTTTTGAGAAGTCGACCGATCGAATAGAGCAGAAAATGTCGAAAAAGAAAGGATCCTAAGAGAATTTCGATTCAGAAGGACATTTCTTTACAAAAGGAAATGTATGTCTCGGTTCAGAATGCACAGGCTCCTTATTTACTGTAAATCCTTTCCTGTATAAGAATCTGTGAAAAATGAACTTCAAAGATAGAAAAATTGGAGATTCTCTCAAGGTTTTCTTTCCGGAATTGAACAGACTGCCTAATTCCTGTTCACTATTTTATATCATAGCCACCATCCTGTTCATTTTTCAACATGCGAACAGGATTCCTTCATTCTGTTAATCCGAGATAACAGTTTTTATGAAAGTATTTGTTAATTACCAGTGTGTAAGTATCATAATGGCCTGCGTAGGTATCTGTGGTTAATTTTTGTGAAAAATGAAGTAGTAAAATAGCTGCTAGTATTATTATTATTATTATTATTATTATAGTTGGGTTTATACCCCTAAATTAAGTGTCATTCAAGCGCCGCTGTGTGATATGAATTTCATTCATACTGATCACATGTAAAAGAGATTTAAGTCACGAGACTATGCTAACTAGATCAACAAACGAACCTAGTTTAAACTAGTCATTAAACCTGAAGTAGTCAATTGCTACTAGTTTTAAGAACAGACGAATCAGTCTCTTGGCGATGCAAAATAATTGACTTGTTTCATTTCTTGAACAATGTCAACTGACTAAACACTCGTTCGACTTTTAAATCAGTTGACTAGTTTCATTTTGTGATTAATCACCCTTTATCACCCGGAGATAGGTCTTTCCAGAGACTGAATAAAATCGTCTGGCATTAGCCAAAACAAAGTCAGTTAAGTAACACGTGCACTAAAGGGTTAACAGATAGACCAAAGTTCATTAGATATTGTTAAATAGTTGAATGACTTTCTTCGTCGGTTTGTGATCTTGTTAACTGACTAGTTCAAATTTAACTAATAAATTAACTAGTTCACCGCTAAAAGTTTACGGATGAGTTAAGGTAGACAATCGACTAATGATTAACTGATATTTATGTTTAGGATCATAGTTATTTAACTAGCCTTCAAAGAGCAACTAGAAAAATTACTAAAAAAAAAAAGGGATCACTTTAACATATGCTTCCCAAAGTATTCGGGAAGCAATATGTTAAAGTGATCCCTCCTGGGAAGCAATATGTTAAAGAGAGGTTCCTGGGAAGCAATATGTTAAAGTGATCCAAAAAATGTTCTCTGCGCGCGACTCTATTACGAATGCACATTTTTTTTTTATTTCACTGAACCAAACATTTAATAAACTATTCTACAGAGTGAGTTAAAAGTCTGGAAACAGGAACTATGCTTTTTAATGCAAATATATATGTATATTTGCATTGAAAAGCATAGTTCCTATGTTTCCACACTTTTGACCCACCCTGTATATTACTCTCTTATTTGTTACATATGCCTGAAATGTTTAAATTCTTACGCTTCCTTATAATACAGTGGACCCCCTAGTTACGAGGGGTTCGACTAACGAAATTTCGACATACGAGGCGACCTCAATGTTAAAATCTGGTTCAAGTTCCGAGAAAATTTGCGACCTACGTACGAGTGGCAAGCGAGAACACGTTCGGTGTTGTTCTAGCGCCGCGCATCTCATCACCTCTCTTCAGAGGCACTGTCTGACATAGTTAAGGCATGGGACCGTGTCAGGGAATTGGCAACCAAGCACCCTGACATAGAAATGACTGAGAAGAACTGCTGCAGCTTTGAGGACTCTGTCATGAAGTATTTCCGGACGCTTCAGAGAAAAAGGAAGAAGCAGGCAACCCTTGACCAGTTTGTCGTTTAAGAGGCCAGTCCACAAAGCTCTTCCTCTCCTCACCCTTCAACTTCTGGCACTGCTGCAACGGAGTCACTGCCTGACATTATCATGTCGGATGACTCCCCCTCTAAGCAGTGACCCGTCCTGCTGTTTCCGGCCTGACCTCAGATGACGACTATGCATGGATTTGGATTTTCGACACGGATTTTACTTAGTACCGTACACCAACTTTAACTCAAGGTAGGGTAGTACTGCACACAAATTATTTTATTAATTTTTATTAACTATATACACGTACTGTACACATATTATGTATTTTATTAATTTTTATTAAATATACATACAGTATATGCATTTATTAAGAAAATAGGGAGAAATTTGGGATTTGGAACGGATTAGGCCATTTACATATTAAACACAGTCCGACATACGAAATTTTCGACTACGAGCGTTTGACTGGAACGGATTGTCCTCGCGTAACTCGGGGGTCCACTGTATATATACACACTCGTGTGTGTGAGTGTGGTATATATATATATATATAATATATATATTATATATATATATTCGAAAAGGAAACAAAAAACGCGCGCCGCTGTTGGGCCCTTAACAGTGTTGGGCACAAGCGTTAATCCGATAACAGTTAATTAACGAAGTTAACTTTTTTTAAAGGACTATTAACGGAAGTTAATTTCCATTTATCGTTATCGGACCAGTTAACTTCCGATAACTCGATATTAGTCTGTTAAAGTCCGTTAACACGTTAACTGCGAGGAGTCATTCACGGAAGATCACCGCTCCGCGATGAATTCAAAACCGCCATAACTTCAGTCTGCCAACTCGTCCTCTGCCGCAGTGGAACGGCTCTTCTCTCTCGCAAGGACATCCTGAGGCCCAAGAGGTCAAGACTGGCAGTTGGGCCTAACTTTGAGAAGTTGGTCTTTCTGAAGGGCAACCAGACATTGTGTCATAGTCTTTAATAAATGTGCCTAAAATTTAATTTTACCTTTCAGTTCCCGCCATAATAATTCTCTGGTAAATTAAAATTTAGTTAATGGTTAGTGGTTACAAGGGTTTCAAACATGTAATCAGTACATTTTTTATTTAAAATAAAAAAAAAAGTTAAGCAAAAAAGTTGCAAAACTTGATAAAAATAGTTAAATACCTATTTATTGTTGGATTTTGCATAAATAAACATTCTCTATGGGTTTTAAAGCTTTTCTTTTTTAAATGTAGTAAAGAAATAGTTATCGTCAACGGATTATCGTTAACTTCCGTTACTTTTGTAGTAAATTTATCGGATTATCGTTATCGGAGTTAAAAATTGGGGTTAACGGATTATCGTTATCGAAGTTAACTTTTTGGTTAACGGTGCCCACCACTGGCCCTTAAGGAAGAGAAATAATGAACTAACCGACGATCCAAAAGAAATATCTGATACATTGAGAGCCCAGTATGAATCATTTTTCAGTACCCCAAAAAGTGACGAAGCGATACCTGACATAGATGCGTTCTTTGAAGAGAAATTGCAAGGACAGTGTATAACAGACTTTGATTTACCACAGAAGATGTAGCGAGAGCTATAAGACAAAGGAAACCACATTCAACTGCAGGTCTGGACAATTGGAACGCATTATTGATTAAAAACTGTAAAAATGAAATAGCTACACTTTATACTGGATATGGAGAAGATCCCTAGACACTGGGGAAATACCGAGCATCTTGAAAAGAGCAAACATTGTCCCTTTATATAAAGGAGGGGACAGATCTCAAGCAAAGAACTATAGACCAATGTCATTGACGTCCCACCCACTCACCAAAGTATTTGAAAGAATAGTTAGAGAGAAAATTTATGATTTCTTGGAGACACTGCAAAGATTCAACGAAAATCAGCAAGGATTTCCGATCAGGTAGATCATGCCTATCACAACGATAGATGCACTGGAAGGCAATGACAACTACGATGTCATATGCACGGATTTTGCTAAAGCTTTCGACAAATGTGATCACGGTATAATAGCACATAAAATTAAATATATGGAATAACAGGCAAAGTGGGAAAATGGATCTACAACTTCCTCAGAGAACGTCTACAGTTCGTCAAAATTCAGGTATATCATCATCAGAATCGGAAGTACGCAGCTCAGTACCACAAGGGCAGTACTGGCCACACTCCCGTTCATTATCATGCTAACAGACATAGACAGCGGAGTAAACAGCAAGAGTAGAGTAACATCCTTCGCAGACGATACAAAGATCAGCAGAAAAATCAGCGATGTAAATGAAGGGAGGCCTTGCAGAGGGACATGAACAAAATATACAAATGGTCAGAAGACAATAACATATCATTTAACACCGAGAAATTTCAGCTCTTGAGATATGATAGAAAAGAGGAACTTAAACAGACTGCATATTATGTTCCAGATAGACTGGAAATTCATAGAAGCACGAAAGCGATCGATCTGGGGTTAATAATGACAGATGATGCCAAATTCGAAACACAAAATCAGATAGCGATAAATAAAGCAAAAAGAGTCGCGGGACAGGTACTAAGAACGTTCAAAAGAAGGGACAGGACAGTAATGATTCCTCTGCTAAAAACACTGATTATACCAAAACTTGAATACTGCTCAGTTTTTACGTCCCCATATAAAAAGGAAGAAACTAATAAACAAGAAGAAAACACAAAGACATTTCACAGAAAAGATTGATGGGCAAAAGAATCAACTACTGGGAAAGACTACGTAAATTAATCTTACTCCTGGAAAGAAGAAGAGAGAGGTACACCATAATCTACATATGGAAAAATGATCGAAAACTGGTACCAAACCTAAAACTACATCCAATTAACATTCAAACAACACAGGAAAATAGGAAAGGCAGAATGCATAGTGTTCCCAGAGTAAAGGCCCGAAAGGGACCTCCTCAACACTGAAGGAAAAATAGCTTGGTTGTCTGGGGGCCAAGACTTTTCAACCAGCTTCCAAAGGATCTCAGAAACGTTACAGGGGTCAAAGTTGAAGTCTTCAAGAGAAGACTAGATGCCTGGCTCAGGACGGTACCAGATGAGCCGGGTGTACCTGGCTATGTACGGTGGAGAGCGCAAGAAAGCAACTCGCTCCTCGACCCCATATAAATGGGACTAATAATGCTGCAGAAGAAGAAGTACAAGATCCATTCCTGAAGGGTCAACCGAACAGGAAAATACTGATTGATTTTATTGTTCAAATTTGCAAGAAATGAACAGGAACTCCCTTAAATTAACAGTAAATCTTTGTTAATACTAATTAAGTAAACGTTAGTCATTATTTTAACCTTACGTTAATAAATACACGGAGATTATATGTAATATGTTCAATTTGATGAGCGGAAAGAGATCTAACACAAAAGTCTTCATTTGACACGAGTAAATTGCACTACAGCACAAACTCTCTCCAATATTTCCTACTTCTCTCTTGAAACTTTATCATTATGACATTCATTATCTCTCTGAAATTAGGTGAACTTTAAAACACGTTCTGGGATGAATTTTCTTTGATTTTTTTTTTCCTAAAGAATTTGAAATATAAATTTAACTTCTATAATGGTTATCTTGGTCATCTCGTCATTAATTATCCATTATGTCAACTATGATATTTATCAAAAGAAAATCACGTCGAATTAATCCCAAATTTTATCTCTAAAGTCGGAGAAAAAACCCACATTTATCTCAATTTAACCGTTGTAAAAAGAATACAAATTTTCATTAGATTCTCTCTTGTATACAAGCATATTAAAAACCATAATAGAACAACAAAACCTTATTATGGCGGTTTTTATGTAAATTTTATACTTTGTTCTTTTTGCCTTTTAGTTCAATAAAAGAAAATGACAGAAACCATAAAATATTTCAACAAGGGAAACTTTTTTATTTTATCATGAAGGTATAAGACTTTAATAATAATTATATATATATATATATATATATATATATATATATATATATATATATCAGTGGCGTGAGGTGGGTATGTCGCTAGGGTATGCTGTAGCTGCAAATGTCCCCGAGCAACTGATACAATGAGCAAACCAAACCAACCAACATATACAGTATATATATAAGCACCATAATTTTATATTATTTTTCGATTACTGTAGTAATATATTGACTTTTCGTAATTGACTTTTAAATAGGTAGCGGCGCATGCCCAGCTTACCCTATATGCACGCCACTGATATTATATATAATATATATATATATGATGCAAACCCTCAAGAAAAAAAAAATATTATTCCAAGATCTTTCGTGTATTCAACAGTACACCTCGTCAGGGAATCAACAAGGTGTACTGTTGCATACACGAAAGGCCTGGAATCATTTTTCTTTTTCCTTGTGGGTCTGCATCATTCATTTATTTCATGTGTTTAATTGTGAAATTCATCCCATATATATATATATATATATATATATATATAATATATATATATATATATAACTGGGTATTTTGGGTATTTTAAAGTTTATTCAATGACGTATTTTACTACAATCTTTTATCATGATTGCCTGCAACGAGGCCATTACTTTAGGAAATGATAATCTGCTTATCGAAACAACACTAACCAGAAGTTTGCATGGAAGCAGAAGGCAAAGTTTGTGAACGGATGCAAAGCCGTTCCGAAATTTTCAGAAGAACCAACAGATATACCAAAAACGCGGACACTCTTTCCTACACGGGCGAAGAAGGTATTGAGCGGCAACTTAATGATTCCATTGCAACTTAAAAAAAATGCCATGAACATAAAAAAACGGGGGGGGGAGAGAGAGGGGGGGGGGTGCTTTCTTTGAACCCACAAAAACAGTTGCGCCGAAGAGGAAATATTTCTTCTTTGAACGCCAAACTAAATACGTCACAGTTTTGTCCATTTACCGATCATTAAGGCCGGAAAAAACATGAAAAACATAATATATACATATATATATATATATATATATATAATATAGAGAGAGAGAGAGAGAGAGAGAGAGATATGCGCCTCGACTGATAATAACTAGAGCTGTTTGCAATGCAAACAGAGATGAATAGAGATTTGGATATTCTTTGAACAAAGATAATATAGGATAGAACATTATTGCTTTTAGTGATTATGACCCACGTACGGAAGGCTCGTTCATGCATCGACATTCTATTTACTGAGAAATGATGCTGCGGGCTGCTCGTTCCCCGAATGGTCCTGCAGATATAATGATGTTCTATGCGATACGAAATGGTTCTTCCTCCTTTTTCCTAAGTGTAATTTGAACTGTCGAAATGAATGAATGTGGATTTGTATCATATATATATATACGTGTGTATATATAGTGTCCGCTTACAGAGAAAATAAATATATAGTTTCAATAAATTACTTTATATGTTGTAAAAACATATAAAATATATTTTAAATATATAAAATAGACTTTCTCTTAATTAAACTTAGGCCTACAAGTACATGAAAGCCCTAATAACTTTTTTCAGTCTTTAATATTTCAAACCAAAATATAGATAAGTTTATATCCGATAAACTAAGTGCTAAATGTTATAAAAACAGAAAAATATCTCGCATGCGTGTAAAAATTATTAATGTTAGGCCGAAGCCCTATATAGAGCAGTATTTCTCAACCTTTTTTGTGCTGGCGATCCCCCTTTTGACGTAAAAAGATTCGCGACCTCTTCTCTAAATAATGATGCACCATACTTGACCTACAAAAATAGTTCCTGAACTATTTTCCATGTGACGATGGAAAGTTGCCAAAACCTGGATACTTAATCCGTTCAGTGACAGGGTGGTAGTCTGACGAACCTGCAGGAAAACTACGTCTAAATTGACTGAACTTTCTTCTGACAAAACCCCGCAGTTGTCATTCCCATCAGAAGACTGGTGTACATTTTAGATAGCACGGAAAAATAAGTAACCAGAACTGGTGTCTGAAGCATTGAAAGTTTTAATTCCAGTTGCAACATCTTACTTATGAGAATTGAGCTTTTCATCAATAGTTGCAATTAAAACGAAGGGCACTTATTCCTTTTACCCCCGCAATTTCTTTGGTTAGGTCAACTGTACGCCCTTGACAATTGGTTAGGTTAAGTCATGAGAGTTTCGTTAAAATATTCGGATCACCTGAAGATCAGTTCCCCCAGCCTTCGTTAGTTAGCCTTATAAGGTATAAGGCTTATAAGCCTTATAAGGCTAACTAACGAAAATATCACGACTTAACCTAACCAATCGTTAGGTCAACTGTACGCCCTTGACGAATGGTTAGGTTAAGTCGTGATATTTTCGTTAGTTAGCCTTATAAGGATAACTAAAGAAGGCTGGGGGTCCTGATCTTCAGGTGATCCAAATATTCCACTTAGTCCTTCCCCCCCCCCCACCGCATTTCTGCATATAAAATATCATGACTTAACCTAACCAATTGTCAAGGGCGTACAGTTGACCTAACCGGGAAAAAAGAAATTGTGGGGGAGAAAAAGGAATAAGTGCCAAACAAAGCACCGAAATTGACTGTGTTTAGTCTGTTCAACTGAATATAAGATAATTAACAAAGGCAAAGCAGGCAGAGGTATCTCGTTGAGAGACATAAACTAACATTTTCATATAGAGATTACGACAAACAAAAAATAATTTCAACTGTACACCATAATTTTCGCTGAAAAAATAAACTTCAATATTCCATATAGGTTGATTTTTTGCTAAGCACAGGAACCCCGTAGCTGAGTACCCCCTGCAACAACACTCCCCCACCTCCCCCAGGTTGAGAAACACTGCCCAGGAGGATATCGAATACAGTATTTTCAACTCTTTTTTTTTCAATAAGTAGTAGTAATTAGTAGTGGTGCACCGATTAATCGGTATCGGCACCTGCATGCCGATATTAGGAAAATACCTGGCATGGCCGATTAATCGGCATGCCAGGTGCCGATACCGATTAATCGGTGCACCACTAGTAATTAGGGATAAAAAAGTAAACCATGTTCCAAATCCTAAGCATACTTTGATAGCTACTTCCTGACTTGTAATTAATAAATGTCTGCAGTGAATTTAATTGTACATACACACAATATACATACACATAATTTACATAAAATATACTGTACATATATACAATGTACATACACACAATATACAACAGTAATTACTGTACTTAGCATTTTACTATTAACAAAGTACCAATTTGTTTAAGAAGTATGAAATACATAAAGTACATAATTATATTCAATAGTCGGAGTTACTATGATCCTAATACAGTATATATCAAAAGAAGAGGGGTTTTTTCACCTTATTTAATAACTTTTCGGTTCATATTTTAAATAAAATTACTTTTGACCAACATTCTTTTAAAAACAAAAAACAAAAAAACAAAAAAAAACCTAGGTCGTTTTTTTTCTTTAGAAAAAACAAAAAATGTGGGTCTATTTTTAAACGAACCTCAAAAAAAAAAAAACGCGTCACATTATTATTATATATTTTTAAGAATTCCGCCGGAATTGTTCATTCAGCTAAAGATCAAGCTTCTTGACCCACCTTGGGGTTACAAAAGTCGTGTTTCTCAGAATTTCAAGATTTTTGGCAGACCATCTCTGAGCAGAAATTACAAAAATTTGCAGTTTCGCTTATTTCCTTCAGGTTAATGGGACTGTACAGATCATTGATATCGCTTTTAGAATTATTGAGCTGACGTTTAATGTTGCGAATGACACCAACAAACAAACGCGACATCACACCGAGATTTGACCTCCTCAAATATCATGAAAATTCTCGCGGTAACGATGAGACGACATAATGATAAAAATATAAATACGATGTTACAGCTAACAAACCGGATGTTTCAAATTTTTTTTTTTTTGACAAACCATGCCAAATTTATGTTTCTTTAGAAAAAAACACTACGACTTTTGTAACAACCATTACCTAAAGACCACAACCCCGCAGAGAAAGAGCTACAGAAAACATTTTCATCGCTCAAATCTGAAATCGCAAAGTCCAAGCCAAATCTCGAACCCACTTCATATTTGCAGTTCGGTGTCTTGATCACTAGGTGTTAATTTGTGTTTATAGTGTTTTTACCAACACAGGATATTCTACCTTAACCACTACGTTACAATGCGTTACCTAAGCCGTTATATGTTGAAATGAACTCGGCAACAATTTATAAATATTCATGTAGCAACTGCGATGTCACATATGTTGGGAAGATCATCACTTTTGTAGCCCAACTGCCGAACATAAAGGTACTTCATACAGAATATCAACCAACCGAGTCCATATAACCCATTTCTGCACTCGGTAAATCGAGAACATTTTGGCACCATTGAATGACCATGCTACAAACAACCCCGTCCCAGGACGAAGTACGTAAAACCGAAGAACCAACCAATTATAAACAGCCCTCATTTTGCGTCAGATCCACTTACCAACAGTTCTGAATTATGTACGTTAAATTTTGACTTGAAGCCCGTAATCTTAATCATGGCTTATCATCGACAATTGTTTTTTTTAAATTATATTCTACACATCAATGGCGATATTCCAAACCCTTCTTAGTAGCAAAACACCAATTTTACAGAAAGAAAAACGGATTGTCTAATGTAGAGAACATTTACGAGCTTTTGAAATGTAATTTTTTCAATGGAAAGAAACAGAACTGAGGCCTAATTTTTTCTAATATGATTATATACCAACACGAATTAAAAATTTTGTAAATAAAAGAAATTTGGTTTAGGTGGTGCAAATAAAATTTTGGAATTACTAGCCGTAGTCCATAGATAATACAGTATATATATGTAATTATCACATATTACATTACTGTTGAAATTTACAATTACAATTTTAATTTATTTAATTTATTTAAACTCTTTAAATTTAATATCAGTTGGTTTAAATGTTGTTTTTCATGTAATTGTCCAATTTCTTTAGCCTTGAAAATGGGTGATCTACGCGAAACTACTCGTGCTTAATCGGCTTCCCTCAACAAAATATAAATAATACAGTATTGGCGCTTCTGGTTCTTGTAAAATTTCGCCTCAGTAATGAAGGTTTGATAACATACATATACACACACACCCACCCACACACCCACATGGTCCTCTCACACACACACACACACACACACACACATATATATATATATAGCATTGATGCCGTGAGATGTTGACATAATGTAGATTAACCTCATCCATCTTTGTAATGCCATGAATGTTTACCAAAGAAATTTGAATGAAATGCTGCCATTGGCTTGAGTTCTTGCAGTGGAAGTTGGCATTTAAAATACCTCTGGCCAAAATGTATTGCGTTTTGTGTTTACCTTGGCTTCAAAACATTAACCAGATTATGTAACGTTTACCCTATATAGCTGCCCTAACTTAGTGGTTATCGCCCGCGTCTCCTATTCAAAAGTTCCGGGTTCGAATCTGTATGGCAGAGATTAATTTGCATATATATATATATATATATATATATCCATATATCAGTGGCGACTCGTGACCTGACGGAAACTGAAGATATGACAGATGTTGGCATATAATGTCCATTACTTTATATTTATAATATATCATTTCAGTTTAATATACGCAAGTCTTTATTAGGAGAAAACTTAATATTATTTTGTCTTTACAAATTTTATAATTGTTTTTCAATTTTATTCCTTTTGTCCAAAGAAATTTAAGTAAATGTTTTCATGTCGGCGAAAAACTTCTTTCATACTAATTCACCCTCAATTAAATTTGAAGCCTTTGCAACGAAAGGAATGAAGTCTAAACCCACTCCCGTTGTTCCTCCTTAATTCTCTCTCTCTCTCTCTCTCTCTCTCTCTCTCTCTCTCTCTCTCTCTCTCTCTCACACACACACATACACGGTTTTAATCTTTTCTTCTCATGTTCACCTTTGAAAACCTTTTCAATAACGCTATGTTTATTACTTGTGTACTTTTAGTATGTGTATGTCTATATGTGTATGTATGTGTGTGTGTGTAATTTATAATGTAATGGGCATATCCTTTATTATAACGTTTAAATGGTCAATTATTCTGCCTGTTCCAATTTCCTTTTGCATTATGCTCACCATCTTCACTCACTGGGGCGTTAATTCACGTATTCAAGGGAGAATACTTCAAATTCGAGAAAATGACCTTGAAAGCCCTTCGTTTGAAGCGAAAAACCTTCCATTAATGTTTTCATTCATAATTGGGTGCTGGTTAAGTGTGCGGTCTACCTACGATTCGGCGGTCTACCTTTTAATTATAGCTTCTTATCTTGTTTACTAATTGTTTGTTTACATCCCATTGTCAATCGCCCTTGACGATTGGTTAGGTTTAGTCATGATATTTTTTTGTTAGTTTTAACGAAAATATCATGATTAAACCTAACCAATCGTAGTAGACCGCACACTTAACCAGCACCCATAATTGTGTCATTTGATTCATTGAACTTAATTTGTTTGAACTATTTTTTTGGTGCGGTGGAGTTCCATTTCATTAAAGGGCGTCGCATAATTAGACGAGTTTGCTTTGCATTTATTTGTTGTTTGTTGTTTTATTAAGTTTTAACAAACAGAAGAAGTCTGGGATCTTTTCCGTTTGACTGCCACCATTGAAACATAAGAGGTGAGTGCCCCCAGCCTTCTTTACTTAGCCTTATAAGGCTAACTAACGAAAATATCACGACCTAACCTAACCAATCGTTAGGTCAACTGTACGACCTTGACGATTGGTTAGGTTAGGTCGTGATATTTTTGTTAGTTAGCCTTATAAAGAATACAAAAAGTTTAATTATGTTTCAATGGCGGCAGTCAAACGGAAAAGATCCGAAGTCTGTTCTGGAGAAAATGTTTTGATACATTCTTATCTTTTGGCGGTAAAATGTTTATAATCGCCAAAACAATCGCAACAAATCACGAGGTAAATAAAAATTACCTGCAAAACTTAACTTTTGTTAGTTGTATTGTTGCCAGTTGTTAAAAATAAGGGTGCTAGTATCTGTGATAAGAATAATTATAGGCCAATAGCACTTGCCAGTATACTTTCTAAGATGTTAGAATATGTTATTTTTTTAATAGGATAAGTACTTATTTGCAGACTTATGACAATCAGTCTGGCTTTAGAGTGAAACATGGTACGGACATGTGTATTTATATGCTAAAAGAAGCCGTCCTAAAGTACAAGATGTCAAGTAGTAATGTATATTGTATATTCCTGTTTTCTGGATGTTTCAAAAGCATTTGATAGAGTTAACCATCACAAACTTTTTAAAAAACTCTTGTATCGAGGGGTACCTAAATATATACTTAGGATATTTGTATTCTGGTATACAGAGCAGACCATGTTTGTAAGATGGAAAAGCACTGTATCACCAGGTTTTAAGGTAACTAATCATTTAATGTATGCTGATGACCTTGTTCTTCTGTCACCCTCTCCCCATGAGCTGAGAGTACTGTTAGAGATATGTGAACAATATGGTATAGAAAATGACATCACCTATAATGGGGCAAAGAGTTGTATTTTGATTTTTAGGTGTAATCTACTGAAACATGTATCATGTGGGTCTTTTGAAGTGAATGGTCAGGCAATACCTGTCAAAGACATGTAAATACTTAGATCATGTAATTTACTCACGAGCTGCGAGATGAACTTCATATTGAGAAGCAACGTAAAAAGCTGTATGTACAGGGTAACATGCTAGTAAGGAAATTTTGTATGTGTTCAGAATCAGTTAAAACTTATCTTTTTAGAACTTACTGTACTGCATTGTATACATCCCATCTGTGGTGGGGACCTATACAAAAACTACTATGAATAAACGCTCTGTTGTTTATAATAATATTTTTCGTACGCTATGTGGGAACCAAAATGGTGCAGTGCCAGTTTTTGTTTACTACGCGTAACCTACCAACCAACCGATTAACCTACCAACAAAATGTTAATCCGGAAGAATATATATGATTTCATTACTAGAGTCCAAAACAGCTCTGTGTTGTTGTGCGATGTCCTATCTTCAGATACTGTGTACCTCTCACCTATATGGCAGTCTTGGTTCAGACAACTGCTGGTTTACAATACCTTATTTTTGTAATGTAGCAAAGATTATATATGCATATTAAGTTATGTTATAATAAGATTGTATTTGTATATTGGGCTAAATGGCTATGCTGGCCTTATTTTTGTACTTGTATGTTAGGTTAAGTGGCTATGTTGCCCTTATGTTTGTATTACGTTCAGCGTATAATACGTAAGATCGTACTTGTATGTTAAGTGGCTATGGATTGTGAATGATCCGCGGTAAAATGTTTTGTTCGTTTTTTAACAAAATATTTATTATTTTTTTTTTTTTTTTTTTTTAGGTTTCTTTCAGAATGTATACAGGGTGTCCCATAAGTCAGGCATCATAGGAGAAATTCATATTTTTCTATTTCTACAAACCATAATTCATATTTTTCTTATGCTCGGGATGCCAATTTCCATTCCACCATTTTGTTCAGTGACGAGGCTGTTTTTTATGGAAATGGTGAGGTAAATCGACAGAACACCCGCTACTGGTCTCAAAACAACCCTCACTGGTATACCTCTTCAAAGGAACAAGGTGCATCTCGGGTGATGGTATGGTGTGGCATTTGGAAGGATCGCATCATAGGCCCCCTCTTTTTCGATGAACATGTCACTGGAGGCACCTACCTACGTATGCTCAAGGAAGAAGCATTTCCCAGTGTCTTGAACGAAGAAGGAAATTTCCCAACATAATTCCAGCAAGACGGCGCTCCTGCACATTACACGATTACAGCACCCAAGTAAGGGAATACCTGTACCAACAATTCCCTGGTCATTGGATAGGACGTCGAGGGCCTGTGGAATGGCCAGCTAGAAGCCCGGATCTCACGCCACTAGATTTTTATCTCTGGGGCCACTTGAAAGCGCTGGTATACGCAGAGAAAATTAGGAGTGTTGAACATTTGCGGCATCGCATTATTGGGGCATGTAACACCATTACTCTTGACATCATTCACCGTGTGCTTGCTGACTGGGTATCACGTCTCTGAGTTTGTGTATTGAAAACAATGGTGGACATATTGAGCACGTTCTGTAAATAAAAGCTTTTGTTTTGCCTTTTTTTATTATTTTTCCTATGATGCCGGACTTATGGGACACCCTGTAGATTAACTTAGTTCCTCCCTCCACTCCAATTTCATACACTTTTGTGAAATTGAGAAAGAAAAAAACCAGTTATCAAAACTTTTAGCTTCACATCCGAAACCAGTGGTTCAAAATTTGTGAAGCTGCATTTAAAATCTAGGTTTCTCGTGAACTTAAAGTAAATGTTCAGTTTTCACTAACTAAAAAACAAAAAATTTTAATATTATTTCCAAATTGTATATAGCGCGAGCTACATCATATGGATGCAGAGAACGATCATTCCACCTCCATCCAGTTACTATTACCCAGAACCAATTTGACTGTCACTTAACTTTGCTGATTGACGGAAAGCGGTGTTACGACATTGGCACGTTGTAACTCTTTCAAGTAGAGCAGTGAGAGTAATCGTAATTAATACTAATTCATTATTAATCTATATAATATAATAAGAGAGCTGTCCGTCCGTCTGTCCGTCTGTCCGTCACACTTTCAGAAATTGTGAGAAAAAATTGTGAGAAAAAAATTCAGAAATTGTATTACGGGCGGCAATGTGAAGCTCAAGATTTTCATGACTGTGTTCTTTTCTGTAGTTTAGCCTGTCTGTTTGTCTGTTTGTGAAATTTATCCCGGGCAGTAATGGGGGAAGGGTGGGGTGGGGGTAATGGGGGATGGGTGGGGTAATGGGGAGGGGTGGGGTAATGGGGGAGGGGGTTAACCCCCAAGTTGCATGAATGGGGGTGAGGAGGTTTTGTGAGATACCAGATTCAGAAATGTTGACACAATGTGAAGCTCAAAATTTTCACGGCTGGGTTCTTTTTTTGTAGTTTAGCCTGTCTAACCGTCAGCGAAGCGGCGGGAACTGTACTAGTCTATATTATAATAAGAGAGCTGTCCGTCTGTCCGTCCGTCCGTCCGTCCGTCACACTTTCAGAAATTGTGAGAAAAAATTGTGAGAAAAAATTCAGAAATTGTATTGCGGGCGGCAATGTGAAGCTCAAGATTTTCATGACTGTGTTCTTTTCTGTAGTTTAGCCTGTCTGTTTGTCTGTTTGTGAAATTTATCCGGGCAGTAATGGGGGAAGGGTGGGGGTGGGGGTAATGGGGGAAGGGTGGGGGTGGGGGTAATGGGGAGGGTGGGGGATGGTGGGGTAATGGGGGATGGGTGGGGTAATGGGGATGGGTGGGGTAATGGGAGGGGGTGGGGTAATGGGGGAGGGGTTAGCCCCAAGTTGCATGAATGGGGGTGAGGGTTTTGGGAGATACCAGATTCAGAAATGTTGACACAATGTGAAGCTCAAAATTTTCACGGCTGCGTTCTTTTCTGTAGTTTAGCCTGTTAACCGTCAGCGAAGCGACGGGAACTGTACTAGTTATTATAATTACATGATAAACAAATAAATAAAGGAGACAGGGCGTGCTGAAACTCCCGTTTCTCCTGTCACTGTCCTCCTTAGCTAATCTTTTTCTGTCTCATCTACCCTGTGAGCAGTCCATCATGCTCTCAAACACACGCTCTACCTCTATTCTTTACTACACATACATGCATTTCACACACTACACACTCTTTTCAAAATGTATATACAAAAAGAAACATCGTTGGCCTCGGAGACCTTGATTTTGGCTCTCTATTTCTTATAAAGAGGGTCATTTTGGGGGGGGGGCACCAGCCCTTGGCCTCTCCTTCCTGCATAAAAGAAAATAATAAAATAACGAAACTGTAACTCGAGGGAAAACTGTGTCTCCATAAACCTTACATTGTCAAATCAGACGAGAAGAAAATTGTAAAATAGAGTAATGAGGTTTTTCAAAATGATTTTAGCTTGTTTTCAATCAGACTAGAACAAAAATAAATAATATTTTCCAGGAAAGAAAGCGTCTGGAAGAGAAACAGTTATGAACCATCTTTAATGAAGAAGTAGGTAACAAAGAAAATTTTACATCAGATAACAAAGAAAATTTTACATCAGGTAAAAAAGAAAATTTTACATCAGGAAAGATGAGATATATTGGACAGTATTTCACCATTCTTTCAAGTTATATGAGAACATAAAGTTGGTGATTTTTTAATTGGGCTGAATAATAATGGTTCGGGGGAAATTATATAAATATTATTATTATTATTATTATTATTATTATTATATTATTACAGTTTGTGGTAATACATAAAGGAATATCGTATTTTCAGCTTACACAAATTTTGATGTTAGTAACAAAAATTAATTCTTCAAAATAATAATAATGCTAAAAGGGGGGGGGGGGGGTAAAACATTTTTTCGGCAACAAAAATTACGCATTATATATTATAATAGTTTGAAGTTTTTCTTTAAACATTTTTTGTTGAACTTTTTTCCACGACTGTACATGTATATTAATCGCAAACAACCATCTAATAACTTATATTTTACTCTCCATACATAATACAACACTATATATTATTATAATAAATAATATATATAAACAAAGCTCCCCGCGGCTCTTACTTAAAATACTCGGTTGTATGTATTAGGCACATACAAGCAGTGGTGGATTATCACTGAGGCTATTGAGGCTGAAGCCTCATGCTCCCATGCTTGAGGGGCCCCCCAATCAACTGAGTTTCGATGATATAATTCGAGATTTCGCAAACTTCTTTGATTAAATATGACAGAGTACAGAAACTGTCTTGGTGGGACTTGTTACTGATATGTCCTCGGCCGAAGGCCGAGGACGCGCGAGCGAAGCGAGCGCCAGTGGGGGGTGCCTGAGGGGGGTATCCCCCCCTCGGTAGGAAATTTTCATATTTGAAGATAGCTTTAGATGGATTTGAAGTATATTCCCATTATCAAAATCCTGCTTGTTCACACACCCAGGCCAGGTCTGAAATGTCTCAGGATCGGACATAAACTTTTTTTTCTTTATTCTTTTTAAGGAAATTAATTTTGTGGCAACCGGGATACATGTACCTTAAGCCATTTTAAGTCTTCAGGGCTTATTTTTCATATATAGGAGCAAACAAACGCAATCGAAAAATCGTTGGTCACCGTGAGCAGGGGGGGGTCCGGACCCCCTCGACCCCCCCCCCTGGATCCGCGCCTGCCTAAAGTAAAGTTTGTTTAATACTGTTTGATTTTGGCAAACGGCAAAATACACCGTGTTAAGGTTCTTTTAAGTTTATTTCTCAATTAGCTTCAGCACCGTACATATAATTCGTGTAAATGTACTATGTACTGTACAAGTGTATGTATTGTTAATAAAAAGCTATAGAAAAGGGCCCCCATATTCTTCATTGCCCCGGAGCCCCGAGGTGTTTTAATCCGTCTCTGCATACAAGTTATCTCAAAAATAGTGAAACGCTGGACCACATCAACCTTACGACGCGTATGCGAACTTTTGTAACCGATGATAAACAGTATTATGACTTATGTACGTTTATATAAGAAACAAGCAAATGTACGAGATGCGCATAAGTAATTAACTGCAGTTCACTTTAACTTATTATCACTAAAGCGAATAATAATTTTAGTAAAAAACGGTCAAACAAATCGATCACAGATTCGAAAAGCGAAATTTGTAAAACCCTTCTGATACACATTTGGCATCATCGTTATTTTTAGATAGATATTGAAATGTATGGACGTCAGATTCTCTCTCTCTCTCTCTCTCTCCCTCTCTCTCTCTCTCTCTCTCTATACAGTATATATATATATATATATATATATATATATATATATATATATATATATAATATATATATATGGGAATGAACTCAGAATGGTCCCATATATATATATATATTATATATATATATATATATATATATATGTGTGTGTGTGTGTGTGTGTGTGTGTGTGTGTGTGTGTGTGTGTGTGTGCCTGGAATGCCATTTTCACTTCTTGAGAGAGAGATAGAGGGAACAAAAGAATCCCTCCTGGGAAATATGAAGCAGTGGAAGTAAGAAGCTATTTGATTATTTTATATATATATATATATATATATATATATATATATATATATATATATATATATATATATATATATATA
Organism: Bathynomus jamesi; assembly: GCA_023014485.1. Taxonomy (NCBI): domain Eukaryota; kingdom Metazoa; phylum Arthropoda; class Malacostraca; order Isopoda; family Cirolanidae; genus Bathynomus; species Bathynomus jamesi. The sequence continues at coordinate 107,040 of JAJOZX010011243.1, forward strand.
TATATATATATATATATATATATATATTAGTACTGGCCCCACTCCTGTTCATTATCATGCTAACAGACATAGACAGCGGAGTAAACAGCAACAGTATAGTAACATCCTTTGCAGACGATACAAAGATCAGCAGGAAAATCAGCGATGTACATGACGTGGAGGCCTTGCAGAGGGACACGAACAAAATATACAAATGGTCAGAAGACAACATGTCATTCAACGCCGAGAAATTTCAGCTGTTGAGATATGGTAGAAAAGAAGAACTTAAACAGACTGCATATTATGCTCCAGATAGACAGGAAATTCAGAGAAGCACGAAAGCGATTGATCTCGGGATAATAATGACAGATGATGCGAAATTCGAAACACAAAATCAGATAAATAAAGCAAAAAGAGTCGCCGGACAGGTACTAAGAACGTTCAAGAGAAGGGACAGGACAGTAATGATTCCCCTGCTAAAAACACTGATTATACCAAAACTTGAATACTGCTCAGTTTTGACGTCCCCATATAAAAAGGAAGAAACTAATAAACTAGAAGAAACGCAAAGGCACTTCACAGCCAAGATTGATGGCTGCAAAGAACTCAACTACTGGGAAAGACTACGTAAACTAAATCTGTACTCCCTGGAAAGAAGAAGAGAGAGGTACATCATAATCTACATATGGAAAATGATCGAAAAACTGGTACCAAACCTAAAATTAAACCCAATTACCATTCAAACAACACTGGAAAATAGGAAAGGTAGAATGTGTAGTGTTCCCAAATTAAAGGCCCGACAAGGGACCTCCTCAACCCTGAAGGAAAATAGCTTGGTTGTCAGGGGGCCAAGACTTTTCAACCAGCTTCCTAAGGACCTCTGAAACGTAACGGGGGGTCAAAGTTGAAGTCTTCAAGAAAAGACTGGATGCCTGGCTCAGGACAGTACCAGATGAGCCGGGCGTGCCTGGCTACGTACGGTGGAGAGCGCAAGAAAGCAATTCGCTCCTCCACCAGGCCAGGCCTAGAGGCGGGGCCACCAGCTTGACCTCCGTGTGAAGAGAGACCAACGCACGAAACAACATAAGGTTCATGAGGTTCATAAGGTTAGTGGTGGACCGGATGTCAGTTTTTCAACATCTGCGGATGCGGATTTTTAATTTCAATATCCGCGGATGCGGATATTTAGTTAATTTATCAATATAATATAGAATTATGAATATATGACATAATTTTTCAAATTTCGTGATATTACTATTATGGCAGGCAATGCATAAGAATTAAAATTAATATTAATGTTTTCATTATGATAAAAATAATAACTTTCTCAAGAGTTTCAGCCACAGAAAATTCAATGAAACACGTTTCATTCAATTTTCTGTGTTACCAGCTATTTATATTTTCAAGTTTATATATTTGTTTGTTCATTAATAACACCAGTACACATTTGAAAACTTGTCGATCGATTTTTACAAACTAGTTGGTGATTCTATATAATTTGAGTGCGCTGATCTCAAAAATATAGTTAGTTTTTCCCTATCACGTATAGTTTTCTACTACAGGGTGTGTCATAAATCCCCCATTTATCCCCAAATGTGAACCATCTTTTCGAGACCAACATTGGATTGCACATGCTAAACCATAAATTTTGTTGTTATAGACTACAGTAACGCTTACATAATAATGTAGGGTAAATATATATAACAACCAGTCCCGTTCCCAGCAAAATACTCTCTCCCCTCCCATCAATGGGTGGTTAACAGTTGGGGACAGATGATGTATTACAACACCCCTTGTAGCACGAAATCTTTAGGTGATAGAGTAAAACCTAATTAAAGCAGAATTAAATAGCTCCTAGCTCTTGGACAAGCACATTGCTTGTTTATGAAAGAATAAAAAAATAACTGAAAGAAACAAAATATATTTACCTTCTTTACTTGCAAACATTTCAGGACTTATTCCAAAGACTTAAGACTATGTGTCGAATGCCAATAAATTGTTCTCCTGCAATCTAGACCCCAAAAGTTCTGCAGAGTCCTTAGGTAGATTCAAATCCCTGACTAAGTCATTTAGTTCGGCTTGGGTTAATGGTTTAGGATCTCGGTCAGCTGTTGGCTGTTCATAAACATCATCATTGTCTGGATATGGAGCTGAATCAGAATCTGAATTGTAATGATCCAGACTCTCGGGTGGGCGGGGAATAGGAACTTCTGGACCATGGGGTACCGGCCTTATTGCAGATGGAAGACTTGGGTACTGAAGGCTCTCTATATTCTTTGCATTATAACCCTTAACATTGCAAAAACAGAAGTAGCAGTCGTCGGTATGGTTTCTAGGCTCGCGCCATACCATAGGGATCCCAAATGGCAACTTTTCTTTTTACCTTTGCTCCAATTCCTTAGTGCCGCAACACACGTAAGACAAACCTTGTGTGGAGCCCAACTTTTGTCTTGATCTCCTAATTTAATTCCAAAATAAGCATGATAAGCTCTCTTAATGAAGGTCGTTACATTTGTCCTTTGTTTTACAACAACATACCGACCACAAATATAACAAAATATGTCTGGACTATGGGTACATCCTCTAGAAGCCATTATTAAAATTTTAAAGACGTAATGTTAGAATTATCTATCTGAAAAATATGAAAAAACGAAATTAATTAAAGATAAAAAAAGGTAAAAAATTACAAAACGCCCCAAAATTGTTTTGCTAATAACTTTAAAACTGTGGGTGATAGAAAAAAACTGGTAGCATTTTTTTAATTCAGCGCAGCGAACTGCTTCAGAATCACAACTCAAAATAAGAAATCGATTTTCATGCAGACCGGTGTAATTAATAATTTACATGAAATGTGCATGACTGGGCCTTATAAGCTACTTTATAAGCTAATTTAATTGTAAATTGCATAATTTATTAGAGGAAATATCCGCATAACATCCGCAGTCAGAAGTGCGGATGCGGATGTTAAAAATGATGCGGATATCCGGTCCACCACTAATATATGTGTGTGTGTGTGTGTATATATATATATATTATATATATAATATATATATATATATATATGTGTGTGTGTGTGTGTGTGTGTGTGTGTGTGTGTGTGTGTGTGTATATATATATATACAGGGTGATAAAAATATTTAACACTTATATGGGAATTACAGATGTCATCCAATCATTACCACCTGAAATGTGCCTTAGGACTCTCGAAGCAACGTTTGACCCCTTTCATACATGCATAGATATCCGTGGATACCAAGTAGAGACTGTATGAAGCATGTTTGCATCACAAAAATGTTTACATATAAATTGGAAATAAAAATAAAACCCCATATAAGTGTTAACATTTTTTAATCACCCTGTATATATATATATATATATATATATATATATATATATATATATATATATATATATATATATATATATATACACCTGAAAGGATTTATGGACGAAACAAGGGCGGACATCGCATGCCTCACAGAAACTCATCTTAAAGATTGCCAAGGAAATTGTGAAAACTGCGAACATCGTATTGATAAGAAAGAGATAAATATAGAGGGCTTCAACTTACTAAGAGCGGATAGAACGACGAGACGGAAAGGTGGCTGTGCTATATATGTACAGGAAGGTCATATGACAGAGACGATAATAAGTAAATCAAACAGCTGTGTGGAACTCCTAGCAGTGAAAATAGAAAAACTAAACTTGATAGTAATAGTCATCTATAGACCTCCAAGCACCCCAACCGAAAAATTCTCGGAGGCCATTGATGATATTAGAAAGCTAATAAAGGCCATAAACCCTCCATCCCCAATATAATGATCTGCGGAGACTTTAACTTCCCATTTATAAAATACAAAAAGGTGAATAGGAATATATATATTCACCAGGACAAGGGGGGCACAAGAGAAGATCAGGAACAAGCAAAAATGTTGATGGCTCTCACAAACGAGTTTATGCTGACACAGGAGATAACAGAAAATACCAGAAAAAATAACTGCCTGGATCTGGTATTCACGAATAACACGAACTTGATTGCTGATATAAAAATAACCCCAACCATTATCTCAGACCACAACTTAATCGAGATATCAACAAATATGATGGCAGCATTAGAAGACAATACACATATTGTGGAAAGAAGTAAATTCGGGGCCTTTAACTTAAACTCGAAGACTATAAATTGGGAAGCAATCAGATCGCACATGGCCCAAATAGAATGGAGAACAATTTTCGAGAATAAAACAACGGAAGAAATGCTAACAACTTTGGAGGAAAAAACGCTGAGAATTTTAGAAAAATATGCTCCGAAATCACAGCCAAAAGGAAAGAGGAGCTGGCTAGAAAGGCAAAAGAGAAGACTATTCCGCAAAAGAAAGAGAGTGGAGGCGAAGTTAGGAAACTGCGGAGATAATGGCAGGAAAATAATAAAAGAAAAACTGGAGGGTATCGATAGGGAAATACAAGCCCTGATTAAGGACCATACAGAGAGGGAAGAGGAAAAGGCGGTAGAAGCAATAAAGGAAAATCCAAAATACTTCTATAGCTATGCAAAAAGGAAAACCAAAAACGCGCGCCGCTATTGGGCCCTTAAGGACGGGAAATAATGAACTAACCGACGATCCAAAAGAAATATCTGATACATTGAGAGCTCAATATGAATCAGTTTTCAGTACCCCAAAAAGTGACAAAGCGATACCTGACATAAATGCATTCTTTGAAGAGGAATTGCAAGGAGAGTATATAACAGACTTTGAGTTTACACCAGAAGATGTAGCGAGAGCTATAGAACAAATGAAACTACATTCAGCTGCAGGTCCGGACAATTGGAACGCATTATTGATTAAAAACTGTAAAAATGAAATAGCTACACCTTTATACTGGATATGGAGAAGATCCCTAGACACTGGGGAAATACCGAGCATCTTGAAAAGAGCAAACATTGTCCCTATATATAAAGGAGGGGACAGATCTCAAGCAAAGAACTATAGACCAGTGTCATTGACGTCCCACCTCACCAAAGTATTTGAAAGAATAGTTAGAGAGAGAAGCATGAAAGCGATTGATCTCGGGATAATAATGACAGATGATGCGAAATTCGAAACACAAAATCAGATAGCGATAAATAAAGCAAAAAGAGTCGCCGGACAGGTTCTAAGAACGTTCAAGAGAAGGGACAGGACAGTAATGATTCCCCTGCTAAAAACACTGATTATACCAAAACTTGAATACTGCTCAGTTTTGACGTCCCCATATAAAAAGGAAGAAACTAATAAACTAGAAGAAACGCAAAGGCATTTCACAGCCAAGATTGATGGCTGCAAAGAACTCAACTACTGGGAAAGACTACGTAAACTAAATCTGTACTCACTGGAAAGAAGAAGAGAGAGGTACATCATAATCTACATATGGAAAATGATCGAAAAACTGGTACCAAACCTAAAACTAAACCCAATTACCATTCAAACAACACTGGAAAATAGGAAAGGCAGAATGTGTAGTGTTCCCAAATTAAAAGCACGACAAGGGACCTCCTCAACCCTGAAGGAAAATAGCTTGGTTGTCAGGGGGCCAAGACTTTTCAACCAGCTTCCTAAGGACCTCAGAAACGTAACGGGGGTCAAAGTTGAAGTCTTCAAGAAAAGACTGGATGCCTGGCTCAGGACAGTACCAGATGAGCCGGGCGTGCCTGGCTATGTACGGTGGAGAGCGCAAGAAAGTAACTCGCTCCTCCACCAGGCCAGACCTAGAGGCGGGGCCACCAGCTTGACCTCCGTGTGAAGAGAGACCAACACACGAAACAACATAAGGTTCATAAGGTATATATATAGGGTGGGCCAAAAACTATTACCCAACTTTTGAAAAAATATTGTGGCTCACCCTGTATTCTGAGCTTACTGCTGAGGCCGTATGTTGTACCCATACTTTTACTCTTTCAAATGCTGGCTTTGAATCTAGATTCAACGCCCGAGGAGTAGAGGTACAGGCAGGGCCGCTGAGAGGGCGGGGAAGCCGGGTTAAATACCTGGGTCTGGACCTCTAGGGGCCCGGAAAGAGGGGGGATAAAATCTTAAAATATTAATAAAGCAATTGAAATAACAGAGACGAAATATAATTAATGAACATACATATTATAGAGATTATCATACTGTATGTTTTGAAGTGTGAATTGAACATATAATCAGTTGGCTTGTTATGTACACAAAATCATTCATAATAAAATACTGAGTAAACAGGGGGACCCATATACCTATCCTTCCCCGGTGCCCGTGGCAACATTCGCCGGCCATGGGTACAGGCTCACAACTGGAGGTAGGTATCAGAATATGGTGCTCAATTGAAAAGCGGTCAAAGTCAGCAACTGATACTTTCAGATGACAGTCAGTTCCATAAATAATTAATTTTTCAAATTTTTACACAAAATAATTAATTTATTTCCTTTTTCATTTCAGACCATCATTCTGCTATAGTTGAACAAGTTATAACATAATGAAATACTCTTTGGAAGATGAAGCATTGATATTGAATCTGCATAAGGAGAAACACTGGGGTGCAAAACGAATGAAGAAAGAGTTTCTAAATAAACAATGGACGATACCTGGACTTCAATATCTCATAAAGAAAATCGATATCATAGGGTCGACCAAACGAAAAGAAGGCAGTGGAAGGCCAAAAACATCACGTACTGAGGAAAATATTGACACGGTTTCATCCATGATATGCAGTCAAAAAGAACGGCCCAACACCCACAAGTCCGTCGGAGATATTTCAAAAACTACTGGTATTTCTCGCTCTAGTGTTCGTCGTATAGTAAAAGATGATCTGGGTCTTAAATGTTTTAAAAGAGACGAAGTTCATAAGCTCTCTGCATCAAATAAACAAGCAGGAGTTGAAAAAATGTCGCGCTCTGTTAGATCGATTCCCAGACAGAGAAGTGTCGAAAATATGGTTCAGCGACGAGAAGACCTTTACGGTTGCTTCAACAATAAACACACAAAATGACCCCGAGTTTATGGAAGACAGGACAAAAAATCTATCAGTCTAGATCGACTTTGCAGGGAACGTCCGCATTTTTCTCAAAAAGTTATAGTTTCCATCTTTATTTCAAAGTTAGGGAAGTCAGAGATTGTTTTTGTTGATCAAAATGCCAAAATCACTGCTGCTTATTACCGAGAAAAAATCCTTGATGCGGTACTGCCGTCGATAAGGGAGAAGTCAAGGTTGCAAGCGTGCATTGATAATGGAGGGGGGCACATTCCGCATAATCTTGGACTCAATTAGGTTACTGTATAGAAACAGAAAGTTTTCTACCCGTGTCTGTATAAATAGCGAATTACAAAATAATGGTTACAGTTAGCAAAAATCCAACTTCACCACGAGATACTATACAAGACACATATATTGACTGTACAAATCACATTTGATAAAGGTAAAATTATATTGTTCAAAATCAGGGTAATAGTTTTTTTTGGCCCACCCGGTATATATATATATATATATATATATATATATATATATATATATATATATATATATATATATATATATGAGGATAGCATTAAAATTTCATCTATACCTATATCTCTTCAAAAAGAAATATCTGTAAGTTCTAAAATTTCCATACCAATATATGCCCAAAACAAACATACCCCAATTTAAAAATAAATTAAGAGAAATATTAGCTAAAGGCAAAATTTTATTATTCAGAGCCTTTTCATTATCCAATTACCTTGCTTTTGAAGAAGTAAAGTGGAAGCTGGAATGTAAAAAAAAAAAAAAGACCTAATTTTAGGCCCCTCTCTTTTAAAATTATTTGTGAAGAAGAGTATCCTTCTTGTGGTTCTCCCGCTTACTTAAGATCATACTAAAATCTATACATAAACCTTTACCTATATATATATACACACACACCTCATTTTATTTCTGTATTGTACGTATACCTACAGCAGTGTAGTTAGCGTCGCTGACTACGAATCCATCGGCCCCGGGTTCGAGACCCGACTGCAGCCGGCGCGCAGCAAAACCCAGCTGTTCATCCTTTCACCCGATAAAGAAAGTGGTTGGTAGATAAATGGGTATCCTAGGTGGCCTAGTGGTTAAGACGCTGGGCTGCTGATGGGGCGTGGTTCGGATTCCACGTCAAACTGTAGGTTTAAGGTGGAGTGAAAAGCTTGACCTTCGTCCTACATGAAAGTCCTCAGGGAAATCACAGAAATAACAAGAGAGGAAAAAAATTCCGACTTTAAAAGACAATAAAATACAAAATAGACCAAAAATGACCAGTTAGAATATGTCAAGAGTTGTTTTATCAAATTAAGTTATGACAAATGTTATATTATTATATTATATTATATTACAGTATTTTTTATCATATTATTTCTTATTTCTGCAAAAACATTCTTTTTTAGAGAAAATTTGTGATAAAGTTTATTTATAACAATATTGTTTGGTTGAAGGTCTTTCTGGACTTGAAGTGTACTGAATACTTTGGTCATTGAGAGGATAAAGCCTAAAGGAGGTGGGCACCATACTTCCATGGTCTTTGGGTCGGATGTTGAGGCCTAATTTAATTCATCCAAAGGGACAAGAATTCAATAGTTTTTTAGATACTCTAAAACAACTAACAACCTAGCCAGGTCTAACGTAACCTAAACTATGCTAACCTAATCTAACCCAACCTAACCTAACTTGTTAATTTTATGTCAAGTCGATGAGATGTCGTTAGCTCGAAAATTTGTAAGGTGAAACTATGAATCTTGGGTAGCAAGCTTGTACCAACATGAATATAGTTAAAGACAGGTGATCGTCAGTGGCGGATTCAAAGGGGAAACCAAGGAGAGGGGGGCCGATGCCCCACATGGAAAAAAAAAATATATATATACAAAATTATAGATTAATTAAAATATCTTTTGTAATATTCATCAAGTATTAGAAAATCAAAATGGCCAATCATCCATCATTATTACGAGTCAAGTCTAATTTTGTCAACTAAAGCCTTCCTCTGAATCCTCTAAACTTCAAGTTTGTCAAATTATAATTTTATTAGTAAACCCCATCCTCCCCCTCAACCCCCATTGGAGCAAACCTAAATCCGTCGTCACTGGTGATCGTATAACAATTAATTAGTTAATAAACATCATTAAGGCTTGAATCATCGTATTGATTTGGGATTGGTTCAAATTCCTAATATGATATTCCAAATTTGGAACAAAGAATAATTTTTGAATTTATTCATTTCACGCTCTCAATTAAGAATAAACGCGTCAAGAACAATAATAAATTTGTAATTTACATTTTCAAACGCGCGCGCGCGCGCGTAAAACACTTCTTGGACCATTCTTCAATTTAAGATATTAAAAAAAACAAAGACGACATCAAACATTGTAGGAGTGATTTTAATAACATACAATATTGATCCATATTACACAATGCATAGAGGTGAATTTTACTTACAACAACGCTATTTATGTCCTTTTTGCTCGAAATTTTTAATGCAGTCTGGTATTAGTAAGTATTGGTTAAAAATACCTATTAGTCACTTTTTTAATCTTTTATTAATGAATTTTAATTAATATTATACTCTTTTAATTTTAGGATGATATATTAAAACTTGCATTTTCTTTTAGAGAGACTTTAAATTTAATAAAAATTGTTAATTAAATATGGTACAAACTGAAAACTCGCAATCATGTATGCAAAATTTCAAATGTCACGTGACGTCACTGTTGCCCAACTTTGCCTGCCATACATTCAATTTCCTTGTGTGTACCAAAATCATGGTACTGTGAAATATATATATATATATATATATATATATATATATAGAGAGAGAGAGAGAGAGAGAGAGAGAGAGAGAGAGAAATTTTTGTAGGATTAACTTAGGCATGCATGTATTTCAAACGTTACTAATTTGTACCAATCGTCCTTAAAGGGTCAATGAACAGATTTCATCTATCGAACTTTACATACAATAACCAACTAATTACATTCAAATGACCGACCAACCCTTTATTTTCGCAATATGTTCTTTCTTTCTTTACATGCGCGTGGCGTTAGTCTTTTCTTTACATCTCTTGTTGAAGGTGTATACAGGGTGTACATAAAGTCAGGATCTATTTTTGTGAAGCACTTGGAAATTATATGGAATTCAATCATAAAATGATAAAGTGGTAACATTTATTAAATAATTAAGAGTAGGATTCGACGTGACGCCCATCAGTATCCCTGCACAGCTCAAATAGTTCCGCAGCATTTCTAAACACATTCTGGAGCATTTGCGGGGTTATGTTATCTGCAGCAGTTCGTATACGTGTACGTAAGTTTTCAAGACTCGTAATCTTCGTCTGATAGACGTGCGATTCGATAAAGCCCCATGCAAAGAAATCTAAAGGGGTTAAATCTGGTGATCTCGCTGGCCAAGTTCTGTTGCTTCCGCGTCCGATCCAGCGATTTGGAAAACGTCCATTTAGATAATCCTGAACAATTTTGACATAGTGACAAGGAGCACCATCATGTTGATAGACGACGGTACTAACAATCCTATCCCCGTCGTCTATCAACATGATGGTGCTCCTTGTCACTATGCCAAAATTGTTCAGGATTATCTAAATGGACGTTTTCCAAATCGCTGGATCGGACGCGGAAGCAACAACAGACCTTGGCCAGCGAGATCACCAGATTTAACCCCTTTAGATTTCTTTGCATGAGGCTTTATCAAATCGCACGTCTATCAGACGAAGATTACGAGTCTTGAAAACTTACGTATACGAAATGCTGCAGATAACATAACCCCGCAAATGCTCCAGAATGTGTTTAGAAATGCTGCGGAACGATTTGAGCTGTGCAGGGATACTGATGGGCGTCACGTCGAATCCTACTCTTAATTATTTAATAAATGTTACCACTTTATCATTTTATGATTGAATTCCATATAATTTCCAAGTGCTTCACAAAAATAGACCCTGACTTTATGTACACCCTGTATTGTGTTTTTCATAATGTTTACTGTACCATTCCATATATTATATTTTAGTTGGTTATTTTACCATTTGGTTTAGTTTACTTGGTTGGTTTATTTAGGGCTACGTCGTACGAAGCCGTGTCGTAACACCGCTTTCCGTCGATCAGCAAAGTTAAGCGACATTGGGTCTGGGTAGTAATAGTTGGATGGGAGACCGTCTTCCGCACACAGATTATGTAGCGACCTGTGGTTCGGATCTCGCGTAAAGCTGTAGGTTCCCCCCCCCCCTGTCATATAACCTTAGACGTTGCGAAGGAGGTTAAACAACCCCCATCATTACAATTTTATTTTATTTACAAGAACTAAAATTCCACTGAAGATGTTCCTACGATGGAACGAAACGTCTGGATTGAACAAAATGCTAAGAATTTTGACTACATTCTTCATAGTCCTCATTAGAATAAGGTTTCCAAAGACACACCAAATTCCAATATACACGTGTATGTGTCTGCGTGCATGTATGTATGTGTGTGTGTGTGTGTTGTGTTTTGTGTTTGTGTGTGTATGTGTAAAAAAAAAAATATATATATAAAAAATAAATGTGAAATTGCAACAACTAAAAAGCGTGCAAATATAAAGGCAAAACATCGATGTTGACTCGTTCCGTTTCATTTCCAATACTTTAGTTTTCTTTTACAAAGTTAAAAGTAAATTTAGACATTTTTTGTCAATGTTTTGTCATTTTTATTCAATAACGGCAACCATCATTCAATATACAGTGTGTGTGTGTATATATATGTTATATATATAGTATATTATATGTGTGTGTGTATATATATTTTTTTTTTTTTCAATGTTTACTCAGAAAAAATATGGATCGATTCTCATGAGCTGAGGGGGGGGGGGGGGG